>VZRV01001413.1:0-93153 GCA_013398115.1 Falcunculus frontatus
GGAGGCGGCGTGGCCCGGCCCGGGGTCCGGCCGAGCGCTCGGTGCCGCCGTGGGCGCGGGGTTGTTCGGGAGGGCGCGGAGCACTCGCGGGCAGCAGGGCCCGGCGGCGTCCGGCCCTGAGGCGCGGGCGGGCCGCCTCTGGTCTGCTCCTGACCGCCTGGAGGTGCTGAGGGCGGCCGCGTTGGGTGCGACAGCAGGGACGGGATAAGGGACCTGGAGAGCTTAGCAGAGTTTATGAATATGGGGAGAGGAGGCGCAAAGAAGATGTGGCCAGGCTCTATCTATTCCGTGGTGCCCGGTGCCAGGATAGGGGGCCGTGGGTACAGACTGAAACACGGGAGGGTCTCTGAGACCATCCGAAGCACCACATGTGGAGTGAAGGTGCCCGAGCACTGGCACAGGTGCTCCAGAGAGGCTGTGGATTCGCCATCCTTGGAAACATTCAGAAGATACCTGGACATGGGCTTGGGTAGCTAGCTCCAGGTGGCCCAGCTTTAGCAGGAGGTTGGTCCAAATGACCTCCAAAGGCCCTTTCTGACCTCAGCTATTCCGTGGTAGCGTGCTTTATGTCAGTAAAAGTGTAGTGCATATTAGATCACCATTTGCCATTTGAAAAAGAACATGCTATTTGTAACATCTGTAATAACAAAGCCGTTTGGTTTGCTGCACTGTTCTTACTTGACATTAATACAAGTTGAATGAGTTTTGAACAGTAAGACTGAATAAGGGAAGTTTTGTGGCATTAATTCCATGCTTCTGTATGATGTTTCCAAACAGTGATCCAGGGTCATGCCACAGGTTACGTAACAAGTGCAGTGAAAACTCCAGTGGGACAGTATGTCATGCATACAGCAATTCCCCTCTTCTATTACTTCTATTTTGCATTGTGAAGTTTGGGTGATTTTTGGATGAACTGCTGGAAATAGTTGATAAAATTAAAGAAAGCTATTTCCTTGAAAAAAACTGCACAGATAATGCAACAAACATTATTTCAAGACCGTAGGACAGTAAAAAGATCATTATTGTAGGAAGTATTTGTAATTATGTTTTTAAAACCATGTGACCTGTTGTTTTGTGTTTTTTGTGTTTTGCTTGTTGTTTGTTTTTTTTAAGCAGGCATTTTTAATCAGCTAAAATGGTTTTAAAGAAAAAGAAGGAAATTCAGGTGGATGCATTCTTTCTTGATCATCATCAGCGTGAAAAACTTCAGAGTAAGTTGGGTGTTTTTTTCTGAACTTATGTGTGTTTGCTTTTGCTTTGAACAGCTACTGAAATTGATCTGTTTTTTTGTTATGTTTTATTCCTAGTTGTTTTGCTTTGTGAGTTTTAGCCGTGGTTGCTCTGCTGTGGTTTGTTTTTATTTTGTAATGACAACGACTTCTTATTTTGCAGTTAAAAAAATCCTTTAGAGCATTGTGGCTTTGGTTTTAAAGCTCTTTACTTTGTTATATCTTTGGTGTGAAGGTAGTAGAAGGTCCTACTTGTGATCCTGCTTGCAGGCTTGTAATTCATTGATATCTGAAGTGTTAGCCTTAATGTGTGGGATAACACTGAGTTTCCAAGAGTCACAGAATGATTGAAGTTGGAAGGGTTCTCTCGAGGTTGTTTTCCCAGTCTTTGTGTTTTCTGTTTTCTGTAGTTAACTTGTTTTAAAGCTACTGTTCAAATGGTGTTTTCTTTTGTGGGGATTTTTTTTTTGTTTATTTGATGAGAGAAACTTCAGGTAATATTTGCTGTAAAAAACCCCAAACCAAATAATGCAAAATTTGTATGCTAAAGTTACAATGAGTTACAAGTTATAAAGTAGCACTGGTAAGGTCCCACCTGGAGTGCTGTATCCAGTTCTTGTCTCCCCAGTTCAAGACTAGTATGGACATATTGGATAGACTCCAGCTAAGGACTAAGATGATGAAGGGCCTGGAGCATCCCTTATATGAGGAAGGGCTGAGAGAGCTGGGACTCCTTGGTCTGGTGAAGAGAAGGCTCAGGGGGATCTTAGCAATGTGTAAAAAATACCTGAAGGGAGGATATAAGGGAGGCAGAGCCAGTATTTTTTCTGTGCTGAACAGTCATAGGACAGGAAGGCATGGGCACAAACTGCAACACAAAAGATTCCCTCTAAACATCTTTTTTAATGTGAAGGTGACTGATGGGCACAGCTTTCATGGGGAAGTCAGGGAGTCTCCAGCCTTGGAGGTATTCAGAAGCCACCTGGCCATGGTCCTGGGCAGCCAGCTCCAGGTGACCCTACTTGGGCAGTGGGGTTGGACCACATGGCCCCCAGAGGTCCCTTCCAGCTCAGCCATGCTGTGATTTTGTGAAAGTGGTCTTCATACTGCAGATGAGGCCTACTATTGTGTTTCGGTGAAGCTGATTTTTTTAAATTTGTTGGGAAAAAAAAATTGTGTTGAGGTGTTGTAAGGTGACTTAAGGATTTGTGGCACCAGAGGGTTTACTGCCACTGGAAAAACCCCTAAGAATTTAGCAGTCATTTCTTCTTATTGTAAATCATGTATTATTTATACTGCTTACTGTAATTACTTCATGGAAAGATCCTTTTCTTCCAAATGTAGGGTTTGCAAAGGCTGAAGAGCAAAATCTGGCATCTCTGCTTCTGCGTTGTGCACAGCTGAGAAATGGCTTCCAGCAGATCCAGTGTATTAAACAGGTAAGGTTTCACTATTGTTAGTGTGGTTTTTGGTAACTGACTGTGTGTCCTGTGCACTGTTAATGGCAAATACAGGTCTAAAATAAAATTTCAATGTTTTGTATGTTCCTGGAAACAAAGAAAAAGCAATTGTTACTGCTGCACATGCATCAGGTAGAAATGTAGTCCTACTACTTAAATTAGCAAGGGCCACATTTACTGAAAATGGTAGAAGGCAAGTGATACCAAGTTTCCTATTTTGTATGTATGTTTTTTGGTTTTAGAGGTGTTCGTGGAATATTATTTGAAACTTGAAACTCAAGGGGAAGTGGTAAAGGGGACAGTTTTGCACCATATGCTTGGATGAGAGGGAAATCTGCCACTGTTAAAGATGGTATATCCAGAGTCTTTTGTTCATCACGTGTTCTTTTGATTATAGATTATGCAGCTGGTGAACCAGATGGATCAGAACTCTGCAGGTGATCCCATGGTTGAAGCTTGTTTGGATGTTTTGGGAGAGACATATTTTTCACTGGGTGCAAAGAATCCTTTGAAGAAAGTATTAGCAAGGTAAAAAATTGAGTAGTAAGCCTTTATTTTTTTTTTTTAAATACTTTCCTTACCTACAAGTCGGTAATTTGTCATTCACTACAAACTGCTGTAACTTAATTCCTAAAAATTTGCAGTACTAATATATGGATATGCACTGTTTTTCTTTCTTGCTTAGTTAAAAATCTTAATTATAAATAACATAGCATTAGATCAGTATCTTCAGTGTGAAGCATTCTTTTGATCTGTTTCATTATTGGAAAGACAACATAGTGTGTAATTAGGAGTTTGAATTTTTAAATCCAATGTTAGAATAGAAATTTAAAATACAAAATCTTAGCTTTGCAAAGAGAAGACAGTTCAGAGGGATCCCAACTAAACTGTGGTTTCTTGTGCCTATTTTTATTGCAAATAATTTTTTCTATTACACAATTACTGCTGTATTTCTTTAGTGAATTTATTATAGCCTTAGCATTTTCTAAGATCTGGTGCTGAGCTGCCGTCATTTCTTTGTCTGAAAACATTCAGTGTCCCGCTGAGATTCAGGGCTTCCATCCTGTATTTGATTGTGGCCACCTCAAAGCTTTGCACCCCTTTGACAGGTTTTCTAGCTGCAAACTGAGAACCTGCATACTTAATTTAAAACAGATGATGTTTTCATACAGGAAGAAACATCTGTCTTTGTATTAGAGTTCTAGCTAACGTGGATTTTGGTGCAGTGGATGTTCAACACCTCAGTAAAAGCAAACTAAATATGTTGTTTTTTCATGTTGTAGTTCACTGAATGGTCTTTCTGGACATTTGATGGTGTCAGCTGTGCAAAGCTTTGTATGCTGCCTTCGGGAAGAACTGAAAACCACAGATGTGTATCTGTATAGAAAAGTACTGGACAACCTTGCTTCCTGTATGGAGGACTTCAGCTTAGGTACAGTGGCATTGAACGTCTTCTGGTTAAACTTGCTCAGCACTGATTTGCACCTCTGTGCCACACCTGATAGTAATGTTTGCAGTTAGGGAAAATAGATAGTGCTGGCATATTCAGTACTTAAAATGTATTTTCTTTCCTCTAGGTAGAGCCTGCATTAAGAACCTGTTTGAAGAAGGTAAAGTCACATTTATAGTAAAATATGCTTCTCTGCAGGTTATTGGGGGGGGGTATGTGTGAAGAAGTGACATGAAGTAGGTGTGAAGATCTATCAGATCTGATTTCTTCCTGGTTAGTTTTCTATAAACTAGTATCCTCATGTGTTACTTTTTTGTGAAAGACAAGACTGTGATTTATACCTTTGATTTCCAGGGGTCAGTTTTGCTTTATTGGGCAACCCCCGATATAAATCTGAGTACCAGTGAGCAATTTTGGTAGGGAGAATCAAGATCTCACAGGGTTGGGCCAAGTGGGTTGGAAACTTGTTGTGTACCAGGTTGTTGCAAAACAGCTTGAGATTTTGTTTTAGCATTGCTTGTTTTTGTCTATACTGAAATATCAGTTAATTTGTTGATGGAATGGAAGAATCACCCCTGTATGGCTGCTGTGTAGCTGGGTATGAGGTGTATGTGTGATTGCTTTGCTGGAGATTTTCCGTTCTATTTCTCTTGTAAGTAAATTCATACCATAATTATTTTCCCTAGTCCTTCAGTTTCTGCAGAAGTTGCTGCTTGACATACAAGAAGAAAACAGGCAAGTGAATTCAATAGAAGCTCTATTTTATCTGGTTTTATTTCACTCTTGCAAGATAATTTGATATGGCTTTGATAGCCATACATTGATGAAAGATGGGAATATCATTTTACAGTGATGGAGATTTTAAATTAAAAATAGCTGCTGAGTATTTTTTGTGGCAATATGATGATATGAGAGAGGTAAGGCACTGATACTGTTAGAGCTACTACTTCTAAGGGAGGCCTTTGAGTTGAGGTTTTGCTATCTGAATTGTGACTAAACAATGTAATTAATAGATGTAAAAAACTTTCATGTTCCATGAGTGTTTAATTCAGTATTGATATACTTGACATTTTCCAGCATTTCATAAAGTGAGGCTTCTTCACTGTGGTCTCTCATTGTGTACCCAGAAGTGGTTTGCACACTGAAAATTTAGATATTTTTCATCTTCATGTTAGGAGAAAGTCAAATCATAGAAATATGTTTTGTACATAGAGGAACTACTTGAAAAATTGGAAAAGAGCAGCACTGCATTCTGTTGGCGTTTTTGGAAGGTTTCTGGAAAAGTTCAGCTCTGCTCAGGCAGAATCACATGAATGAAAGTTTTTCATAGGAACCTGCAGAAAATGTAGCAGAATTTGTCATTTTTGTTTGTGTACTTCATTTTAACAGACTACCCTTGAGTCTGCTCCTTGTTTTCTTGTATTTATATATCTGATCAACTCAAGCAGTAAGTTAGTTTTTACCATTAATTCTATCTAAAGTTGGCAGAATATGGTTTTCTGGGGATGGTGAAGAATGGTTTTAATTTCCTTTTTGTGTCCTTGCTTGTCTTTTTTTTTTTTTTTCTCCACAGAAAGAATCATGGAAATCGTATTGTTCAGACTCAGCTAATGCATGATTTACTGATAGCCATTAAAGTTTCAATGATGCTTATACAGAAATTGCAAGAAAATATCCAGGGAAGTCTTTGGAAACACAATGGCTCTCTTGTTTGGCAAAGTATGTGTAGCTTACTGAAAAGTTCCACAGACTTCCTAATGGATGGTAAGTTTAGTAACATTCAAACCCAAAGATTAACTCAGTCTTGTTGTCTTTGTAGTAAACAACCTGTATGTATAAAAACTTAGTTCAGTTTGCATGGAAATTGAACTACTGAGATTAATGGGAGTGGGAGCAATAGTTGGTTTTTTGGCGAGCTATGATTTGTGGATGGCAGTTTTAGAGTGAACAGTTTCACTTGTCCCACTACAAAACCCAAGGTTAATGCTTTTATTAGTAATTCAGAAACTAACAGAAATGCTTTTGAGAGTCACCAAATGTCTCTGCCTACCAGAAAGATGTACACCTCTATGAAATATGCTGTCAGAACTATTTATGGGCACACCATAATTAATAATGTTTTCTTCTCATATAGACTTTTTTGTACAGCAGAATTTAACACGTCAGTAGGCTCTGCCACAGCGCTCCTTGCCTTGGTGGGCAGTCCTGTGTTTCCTTCTGTTAAAGGTTTTAGCAGTTTCTTATTACACTGCAGGATAAAGTTGTTAACATTTGCTATCCAAGTGGACACTACAGATTTGTGATTATATGACCACAAGTAGTCTAGCAAAATTCAATACCATCTTTCATAATTTTGCCACATAGTTCTAGCACACAGTGTTTGCTGCATTCTAATGTAAAATATTTCTGCTGTGTAGCAACGCTCCTGCAGACTGTTCAGACTACCTCAGGACTGGCTGTTATTCTGTTTACCAGAGCTATGTATGAACCAGTTGAGGAATTACCTTCATTGGTAAGTGTATTTCTTGGCTAAAGACTGTGCAATGTCATGGTGCTGTCAGTGTTGTCTGGAGGCTTTGCTGATACAGATACCAGGGCTTGCCAGCCTCTCTATCAGTCCTTAGCTGGAGTATAATCCTTTCCTCTCTCCTTGCTCTATGAAGTAATAAGACTTGGGTTTTGAGTTTGAGAAACACTATGTACAAGAAATCTCTTCAGATCTTCTAAGCTATGCACGAAATAGCTTTTCTGCTGTGCTGAAATTCTGTAATGGGTTTGCTTTTGGTGTTCCAGATCAGTGGCTTGCTCCTTGGGACAACAGAACACTCAGGTGTGCCGGCGTGGTTCGTGAGGAGCTGTGGGGTTCTGTGCACGGCAGAACTCCCAGACTCAGTCCTGCTCTTCCTTTGCCATGGAGCACTGGCTATGCTGGATTGGAAGAATGGCAGCATGGGTGAAAATGGAGAGAAACTGTTACTAGATATTGCATCAGTCTTGTTGTCTTTGAGTTCAGAGTAAGTTTGTGTTTTAATCTGTGTTGTTTCGTGTTTGGGAGGAGAGGTTTATCTTTTTAATTCTATTTTTTCATGACCCCTGTTGTCTTGGTGGAATACCTCTGATGTTTTCAGTGTAATGATACTAGGTTTTGCCACAGATCATGCAATCTTTTTAACATATTCAGAAAAACACTGTAAATTTGAAAAATATAATGTAGTTGCATATGTAGTTCTGTGTTTCAATTTTTTCTTGCATGCTAAAATAAAATTTTGTTTTCTAACATGAATGAGATTAATTTATCAATTCCCTTATGGTAAGGTGTGTCAGTGTTAATTCTTATGTAGACAGATAAACTTTAGTTTCAGGACATGATATCCTATCCTTCTGAAAGTTTAGAAAAAAGCCAAATGTGCCAGTGACTGGAATACTTGAAGTAAGATGAGTTTTAGTTTTTTTTTCTGGCTGCAGGCATTGACAGCTTGCATGTAATGGCCCACCAGCACTATTGGATTGGAGATTAAAACATGAGTTCAGTTCAATCTTTGATCGTGCCTTGGATATCAGTTTTATGATTCTCTTTTTGCACAATAGGATACTCAGTTTTGATCGTTTTACATGGCAATGAAAAGTTTTCCTTACATTTTCAAGAAGCATACAATAACATAATGCTGCTCAAATGTTAGCAGGTGCATAGTAATTTTTATTTTTTTATTTTATTTTTGTGGGGCTTGTATGATTTCCCCATTGTTAGGGGGTTTAGCTGCAACCTCTTTATAGCACATCAGGTAACTAAGCATGTACTTTGCAACATCCAAATGATCACTTCTCCATTCATTCCTTTTGCTCCATGAATGGCTTGTGTCTCCTAGCCTGTTTTCATATAAGGTAAATGACTGTGATGAATAGTTATTCTGGAATACAATTTTTTTTTTAAAATTGATAAATGAAAATAATGAACTTTTTTTGTTTGTTCTTTCTAAAAGGTTAAAAGAATCCAGTGTTGCCACATCTTTGTCTCGAATCCTTGCTATTTGGACTAACTCAGCACTGGCTGCCCTCATTTCAGGCTCTCCAGGTCTAAAAATCAAACTTAATGGGAACTCTGATATAATTGGGGAGCTGCTGGAATACATTTATACACACTGGGACCACCCTCTGGATGCCATCAGACACCAAACCAAATTGATTTTCAAGAATCTTCTTCAGATACACCAAACCACCATTGCTGGATCCAGTGAAGAATCAGACCCATTCTTTGCAAGGCTGATAAAGCATTTACTAAGCTTGGATTGGCATGTAAAAGGGAAATATGCTTCTCTTGGCTGTCTGGTGGAGTGTGTGGGCACTGAAAATATATTGCAGATGGACAGAACTATTCCAGTACAAATCCTGGGTGTGATGAATGATCAGTCTCTTGCACCTTATGCTAGTGATCTTCTGGAAACCATGTTTATAAATCACAAGGCCCATTTTACTTTGAGTTGTCAGGAAGGCACCTGGATTGACCAGTGGCACAACATCTGGGTTTCTCCTCTTCTGGTAATACTGTGTGAAGGAAACCATGACCAAACTACTTATATAATAGATTACTATTTACCAAAATTGCTCAAATGTAACCCTGACAGTCTGAGCTACATGATTAGAATTCTTCAGGCCTCTGCAGATGCTAATCTGGGTAAGAAAATAAACTTTCTATTTGTAATTATGATTGGATTAAAAAAAAAACCAACTTAGCCATGTGATTTCTGGTCTGTTATTATTGTTAGAATTAATTTGGGAGAAAAATTCCAGATGGTTATTATTGCTATTAGTATTTCAAGGTGAAATAAGTGTGTCTTCATGCCATGAGCAAAATAATTACTATTCCTTCTATGAGTGCCTTATGGTTCTCTATACATGCCAGGATTTGTTACATTTCTGTATTTTCTACTACTGTTTTTAATTTCTTACACAGGTGTGTCCAGTAACAGATTGTTTTTTCTTATAAATGCGTGAATACAAGATTTATGATTCTCTTGTAGTTTTGAAGTAGTTTAGTGTGACTCTAAAATAATGGCTTGTGAGACCTCCCAAGGTCTTTTTTCATATGACATATCTGAGATGAAGCTTTTTGGGAACCAGGTGATTTAGAATTAGTTTAATCTACAGCAGCACTGTCTTTTAGGGTTTATGGAGTAGAAATAAAAGGGGGTGAGGGTGGGTCATGTGTTGAAGTATTGGGAGTTTCTGAAAAGCATTGCAAATAGTACGTTGCTTGTGTTAATCAAACAGTAATTATTACTGGTTTTCATTTTCTTTAGGCTCTTGCAGTACTAGAGGAGCTCTTGGAGCATTAATGGCATGCTTGAGAACAGCCAGGGCTCATGGACACCTGGAACTTTCAAATATCATGAGCAGTGGTCTTGTATCCACTGAGTGTATAAAACAGGGTCTGGTTCATCAGCACAGCCAGGTAAAGGGACAACCTTTTACGTGTGCTTTAAATTAGAACAATTTGATCCTGATTACAGTGTTAGCATTGTACTAAAACAAGGTCTCATCATAGGTCAGTAACTCCTTTGTGGTTAACTTTTAAATATCTTTCAGGTCTGCATTGATGCTTTAGGTTTACTTTGTGAAACCCACCGTACTACAGAAATTGTGTCTCTGGAGGAAATGCAGCTAATTCAGTTTTTTATGATGTACAACTTGAACAGCCAATCTCCTTCCATAAGGCAGCAGATCATTTCTCTGCTGAGAAAGGTAATTTAAAACTCTAAGCAATGTCTAATGTGCCTCTTACGTTAGTTACAACACCATTAAAAAGAAAAAAGAGTATGTTACGAAGTTGCTCTTTGGAAAGAGTAGAAGCTCTAAGACCAGGACTATGCTTTATGTATTACCCAACTGAATGGTGTTAAGTCATTACAGGCAAGGATGGCTTAAACAAAATTTCAGTGGCAGAGGCACAGTAACTTGGTCATGGTTGGTGGTGGGTGTTGTTTGACCTGTCAGCACCTGCACACTTTGCCAATAGCAAAGCAGTGTGCCCTGGAGTCAGCAATGAGCATTGTCCTGCCTTTGCTGGGGCCTAAGGTTGTGCTTGCAGACTTGTCACACCTCAAGCAAATTCAGTCACTTCATCACCCTCGGGAACCTGACCTGGAAAACAAAGTAGAGGAATATTAAGTGAACAGCATGACAAGTGGGTGTGGCATCACAGTCTGCAGGGAATTAGTCTGTCCATGTGGTGGAAGTTGCTAAGGTCTCATGTAGCTCATGGTAGAAGCATGGGCATAAAATGAGGAAACCATGTATGTATAAAGCACATCCTGGAAGATGTTTATGGCAAAAGAAGGCAGTGTAGAAGGAGAAAATAATTTGAGATGGGGAAAAATGAGGGAGTCAGTTTGGCAAAACCAGAAGAGAAATCCCATCTCTTTCCTTTCTTACTTGGTGCAGACTGAGGAACATGACATGGAAAAATCGTGCTAGATGGGAGTGTGGTAAGAAAGGAAATATTCCTTGTGGGTAGTCAAAGAGGTGGAAGAAGCACTTTTGAAGTGAGTCAAACTGTATAAGAGACACTGAGGCTGTAGAAATTATCTGCATTGATGTTTTTTTTATAGATGAATACAGTTCCACCGAAAATGAGTTGGGGGGAGAAGGCTAGACGTGAATTTAAGGAGGGAGGTGGAAGAAGGTGTTGGATGTGTAGAGGCAGGGGGAGATAAAATTGTTCACAAGAGAGATGGGAAGGAAAACCTTGGGTTGGGAGTGGAGAGGGAAGGATCTGTTCTGTGTTACACTGTATGCAAACTTCCTAAAAATTACAAGCAGTGTGATTTGGAAAATCAGCTGAAAACCTGCCTTTCCCTTAATTCACTGTCAGTGATTCTTGTCTCACTTATGTTTTGCTTTTGTTTTAAAAGTTATTTTGCAGGATACAAGAAAGTTCTCAAGTGCTTTATAAATTGGAGCAAAATAAAACCAAGCAAGAGTTAGTTGAAAACTCCATTAAAATGCCTCCTTTGAGGATTTTGCAGCAATATAAAGTAAGTAGACTGCTAGAGATGCAGGTAATAGAGATGGGATAGCACTTCTGAGAGTTCATTGTTCCTGAACACCACTGTGTAATTCAGGCTCTGTGTGTGTGTTAGGCAATAGTGCAGTGCAGAAGGAAAAAACCTGTAAAGCCGAACAGTGCTGAGGAGCTTGTCCACTGTGATGCACTTGTGCAAGTTAATTTTCACTAATTATACTGTTGTTGATGAACTGAACACCATTAGTATTTGGAGGGTGTCTTTAAGGTAAATTTTGTTCAAAACCAATAAAGGTTATTTTCTGAGGGATTGCTCTGTGGTGTGCCTTGAAACAGCAGTAAGTGAGGAATGGCTGGAGATGTACTCTCAATCAAAAAAAAACCAATTGGGTAAATGTCCTGTCATCTGTTGGCCATTTAGTAGCCAGCTTTAAATGATGTGTGTTATTTGGACTTAAAATAGAGATCAGTTGAGCTTCAGTCTTTTTCTAGGTCTCCAGAATAATCAGTGAGTGAGAGAATGAGTGACACGAGCTTGAGCATGAAGATTTCTTTTGCGTTTGTCCTTTTTTATCCTATTAAAGGCTCACGCTATCAGTTTCTTTGTATCAGTCTGTTCTTGAGTTCTGCTTTTCTTGGTCAGCTAATTTTCAAGATTTGGTACAATGGCTGTCTTTTTGTGGGGGTGGGGAAGGGAAATTATTGTAATTAAAAACCCAAATGATTGTCCAGCCTTCACTGAACTATAAGAAACAACAAACTTTGTCTGTACTATGAATGTCGGCCTCCTGTTTTTCCAAAATCAACCATAAGGTCATAATTTTTGAGGTGACACAGAATGTCCTGAAGTCAGTTACTTAGGCTTTTCATTGTAGGGCAGCAAATAAATTCTTTTAATTTTTCTCTTGTGATTCTTTTTTTCCGCAGGATTTCATGTCATCCGTATGTGCCAGACTTTTTGAGGTATTGTTTCCTGGTTCATCACACCCAACCAGGTTTTCGGCGCTAAGTATTTTGGAATCAATAGCAGAAATATTTTCTGTTCCGAAAGGTGAGAAGCCTAATTTATAGACTTTTATAGACTGTAGGAATGGGAGGTATTGAAGAAGTATCTTTTATGCCAGCTAGTCAGTTTCTGCCAAAGTAAAAGGGTATTCTTAGTCCTTAATTTCTATGGCATTTCCTGGGTTGCTTTTGTTTTACCTCAAGGGAGGATAGTAAGTTTTATTGGAAAAAGGAATATTGAAGTAAATGCAAATAATTATGGCCTGTTGCATATTTTCTATAAATTTGGATTTTCTTGCATAGCCTGTTTTTTAGCAAGGTTTATTTTTGTTATTGTGAGAAAAACTTCTGGACAAATTTCAGTGTATTTGATAACTTTACTCCTTTTTCCTGTACAAATATCTTGATAGTTTGAAACGCTGAATTCATGAAAACTCTTAACTGAAAAAAGAGCATATCCTCATGATATTATACTAAATAAGAAACACTTTTATTGGCCAGTTAATGATGATGTACTGCTGTTATTTTAAATTTTCTTAATGATGTTACAACAAGCTTAATTCAAGAAGTATTTGTTAGAGCTTGGAGTATTGATGGTCTTGCTAAATCTTGTCTCTGGATCATATGGCCAACATAAAAATACGTTTTCAGTCCTAAATTGTAACATTTTTCTTTAAGGAAATGAGTTGTCTAAGATTAAAGTTGATTTTGAGAGGGAATAAAAAATGCCATCTTGCTAAATCATTTCTCAAAACCATATGATAAATGATGAACACACTGATTTTATTATTATGAGTATGTACTATATTGTTACTGCTTTTTTTAAAAAATGGGAAGTTATACTGAGTTGTTTATAATAGCAGGATTTTATAAATTGGACATTACTTCTGTAAAGGTGGTTCAGCTGTCGTGTTCTGTGCTGTAGTGTGGTGCAGGTGTTTACATCCTAAAATTTCTGTCTTCTTTACATTAGGTCAAGTCACCAGAATTCACAACTCATTTACATCTAAATCAAAACCAAAAGAAATTGTAATGGCTTACATTTTAGGGGATTATTCCTATATAAAATAACTCAAAACACCAAGCACCAAAACACATTGAAGCTTTTAACCTCTTTTTTGAAAGGAATTATTTTCTAATATTACCTACTTACAGGAAAGGAATTTTTTTAAGCAAAACTAAATAAAAATTATTTTCAGTGCTGAATTTAATGGGAGTAAATGGGATTCTGTTTTTGGCAATAAGTTATTTTCTGTGTTATTAAGTAATTTTTTGGATAAGGTAAGCCTTTTTTATTCCTAACAGTAAACATGGTATTTTAACACCTATTAAGAGAAATAACATAAAAATAATAATTTAGCTGAAATTTTAATGCTTCTTTTAGTATAGCAAAGCAGAATGTGAAGACAGTGCTTATTCTGGAAAGAGTTACAGCAAAACTATCTAAGGCTTTAATTTCTTTGAACAGGCCAGGCACAAGTTTTTCAGTTGGATCAGGAGATGGATTCTACTCGTGTCCAAACTTTGATCCAGTGTTTCGCCAGTACTTTTGAGGAAGTAAAAATTCTGGCTTTTAGGCTTTTGATGAAACTGCGTGATGTTGCATTGAATTTACAGGTATGAACTTGAAGAGTTTAAAGGGAGTAATTTTGTGGAAGATAAAAGTTCTGTAGTATACCAGGTGCTTGGGTTAGGTACAGAGCATGATTCCTGAACCTTGGAAGCTGGTCCAAGTTGCCTGCAGCAGAGTTCTTCACTAACACCTTCTGTATATTTTTATACAGCTTCTGCCCTTACCTAAGGAGGCTTGTTTCACTAGTGGATGAAGGAGTTTGGGAAGTTCATTGGGTATGACTATGAACTATCAGAGAAATAGTTAATGCAAGCTCTTTGCTTAGCTATGACTTCCCTTTGGAAATGATAGAGGCGTTTTTGGCTTGGTGACTCATGCACTTTTAAGAAATTCAGCTCCCCGTTTCCTTTCCTTTCTGATTGATCTCAGATTTCATTATCTGATTGGTTTTTTTGGTTTCTCACAAATTTTGCCCTTTAACTTGATACTGATTTGTCTGTAATAACTTCATGAAAAATGATTTTTAAATTAATTAGTACAGATGAACTGCTTCCAAGTAAACTATGCTTCTCTTTAATGTCCATTAGCAGATAAAACTCAGTGTTTTGAAAAAAAAAATTTTTCCTGTGAGGTGCAGTGTGACTGAATGCTGCTTTATAAATGGCTGTCCTCATCCTCAATGTCAATGTAATTGTATCCTTGCTAAATATATGCACATGCATGTTTTGAGTGTAAGGTGGTCAGTGCACAAAATAAGTGTTTCTTAAGAAATATGTACCAGCAAACTTAATGAAAAGCAGGTTCTCAGATTCCAGGGTGGTAAGAAATTTATTTAAATCCATCTGGAAGCTCAATAATATGAGCAATATTCCTGCTTTGTTTTTTTTTTCAGGATTCTGAAACTCTAGATCTCCTCTTCCAAGCAGCAATGGATCTTAGCACAAGTACCAAGCCATACGATTGTGTCACCGCTTCGTATTTGTTGAACTTTTTAGTATATCACGAAGGACTGCAGAATATTTGTTTAGGAAAATGGCTTGAGCACAGCACCCAGATGGATGAAAACACATCAGTGAGTACAGTGGAGAAGAACACTTTGGCAGGTAAGATTTTGGGGAAAAGTTTTTTCATATTTATTGAAAGTTTGCTGCTTTTCCATAAGGCTTTTGGTAGGAGGCTTAGTAAGAGATGCTTATTTCTAACAGGATTTTAAGTATATTGTGTTTTGCTGTTTAGAAGCCAGGTTCTTTAGTAAGATCTTAATCTAGTCCTGTTTGTGTTGAGGATGTTGAATATTCTAGAAGATGGCTTTTGTTATTATTTTGACCAGTGACATTTGAAAGTGCTATGGAGGCCTAAGTAGTGAGCCTGGTGAAGCTGAGTGCACAAAGTGCAGGGAAGGATCCTCTGCTTCCCCTAGGAGCTCTCTCACTCGGGGGAAGACAGCCGTTGTTGGTCTATGTATGTTTCAGTACTTGATGTTTGCTGTGCTGCTCCTTGGAGCTCTGTTCACTTGGACCCATTTTTCTGGGTAATTTGCAGTCCTGCAAATACACATCGACAGTAATGAGGCTTTGCTCACATATGGAATATTGTTGTTTGGTTTAGTGCCCCTGGATGAAAGATGACAGGGCTTTAGATATGATGTGTGTGGCAAATTCATTAATCAAGCTTCCTCTAATTTTTGTAGTTTTCAGTAAAACTAAAATATTTAAATTCATTATTTGTAAAAAAACCATTTTATATAATTTGTAGTAAACTCACTATTTTATTTTTTTTGCCATTATTGGCTTCTCCACAGATGCCTGTTAATACTTTCTTCTTATGCAGTGAAATAATGATTTTGAGACATAGTTGTGGTTGCCATAAGTGAAGGAAATGTGGGTAACCTCATGTCTCATTGCTCTAGGGTATCTACTGCTGTTGGTGATCCATGGTTCCTTGTTAGGGTCTCTAATTTGTTCCCATTCTGGCACTGAGATGTCACAAGGTATAAATAGGATTAAAATAGGCACATGTATCCTTGAAAATTAGTCGGGTTTTTTAGTGGAAAACGTAAGGTTCAAATATTTAATCGTGAGCTTCCAGTCTTTAATATTCTGCTGTACTCATCATTGTATTAATGTGGCTGTGAGGGTGAAGTCTGACTGGCAGTATGTGGTAGGTAATTCCTTGAGACCTCATCATGAGCTGTGGGATTGTCTCTGAGCAAACCTGGATCTGGGTTGTGCTTTTCACAGCTGCCATTTGGTTCAGAGAGACAGATTAAATTGGTTATAACATACATTGCTGGAGTTTAGGTAACTGAAAATCAGCGGTAACATTTATTTCAATGACAGAAGAGGGAAAAGTATAGTAAAGGAAACTGCTGTGCATATTCCATTGAATTATTGTGTAAACAGGTTTTGTTCCTGTTTCTTAAAGCAGATTTGTTTCTTAGAAAATACAATATGTGAATGTATAATGGAAAACTGTGCTTTAAAATATTTTAGTTATCAAGCTTTTGTTGGTGAATGTTGAAGAAGAAATAGTCCAAGCCAAGAAGTCTCTGCTTCAAGCAGCAGCATCATTCCCCATGTACGGGAGAGTGCACTGTATAACTGGGGCTTTGCAGCAATTACCCTTCAAGTAAGTAAAAATACTAAATAGGAAGTTGTAACTCCATATTTAAGAGCAGTGGAAGAGCTGTTCAGGAGAACAGAAAAGCATGCAGTATTATTTATAGGGAAATCCAGTACCTGTGGCTTTTAGAACTCCTTCTGGCTTCTGCCATGTTTGATACTTCCTTTGTATGTGTTAAACTCAGCCTTAAGACTTTTCAATCTCTACCCTATTTATAGTTTTCATAAATATTGTTGGAGAAGTGTTTGTAATTTTGGTTCTTTCTTTTAAATATAAAATTATTTTAATCCATGTTGTGATGTGTTTTGGTTGTGATTTTGGTTTTGATTTTTTTTTTTCCTTAAGTAACTTGACACTGGTGTCTGAATGGAAGGAAATAGTGACCAGGCTCATTCTGATGTCATACAGCCTTTCTGCTGTAGTATCACCAGTAGTACAGAGCTCATCACCAGAGGGTCTTATTCCAATGGACAGTGATCCAGGTAAAGAACCAAACAGAATTCCAAAAGAATTATTTTAAAATCTGATGCTCCTGAAGGTCTCTTTATTTTGAAGTCGTTAAGAACTAGACCGAGCACCCCTCCCTTTCAGCTTCTCATTTTATGTCATAATCTTAAGTCACTATTTAATTTCTGATAAAGTTGTTTTGACTTCTTCGCTAAAAAACCCATGAATGTTTGTAGATTGTGGTGTTGCATCTCGTTCAAAACAGGGGACTGTAAATTCTGGTTTTCTTCCTTAATTGTTCTAATCACCATACAACCTTGTTGTGGTTTTTTTGTTGGTGTTTTTTTGTTGGGTTTTTTTTAATGCTAATAGCTTTATTTTGTACTTATACACCCAAAATGAATTACATCAGTATAAAGAGCTGGAAGTAGAAGTCAAAACTATCTTAAATATACCTCTTGTTTAATGTGCAGAAAGCGCAGGTCGTCTGCAGATGATTCTGAATGAGATACAACCACAGGACTCGAATGATTACTTTATGCAAGCAAAAATTCTGAAAGAACACTGCAAAGAAGAATCTGAAAAGCTGGCTGACCAGAGGCAAATGAAAAATATTTGCGTGGAAGTGAGAGGTAAATCCAAGGCTGTAATAGTAATTAAATCAAGGTATTTTTTATAGAGGAGGCATTTTATGTGGATGATCAATTGGAAATTACTAGCTTGCATAATATTTCAGTTCTTACCTGTCAGAAGCTAGTTATCTGTGGACATAGTTTTAAACACTAATTTGCTGTGCTTCTGGACGATTGTGGTTAATCTCTGATAAAACACAAGTGAAAATTAGTTGTTTTGATACTGGCCTAGACTGTTGCCTTAACTGCACTGGCCAGATAATCTTCAACACCTTTTCTATCAAGCAATGCTTTTAATGCATTTCTTGTTGAAAAGTGTTACTGTGATTTTCCTCTCCAGTGTACACGAGGCTAGTGGAGAATATGTTCATGCCATACCACTTGTTGCATGAAATTACAAAAGCAGAAGCTTCAGTTTGAAAGATTCCAGTGGTAAAATGTTAAGGTAGTATTTGTCTGTTTTAGAAATAGCAGCTGTGAAATCGAGCCTTACAATGATAAAGAAATTGTAAACCTTGGCACCTTTAGTGTAGTCCAGAATAAATTTATAGAATATCTGTAAATTTTAAAAATTTAATAGTTTATGCAAGCTTTTGAACTTCCTTTCCCCGGCTGCTTTTTCTTGTGTTTAAAATAGTTTGGTGGGGCCGTGTGTTTTGTTTCACGAGAAGGGGTAAACGCGTGCAAGTGCCGCAGTGGCCACCAGGTGGCAGCGGCGCGTCACAAACGCGGTGCCTTGGCCGGGCCTCTTCCTTCTGGGAGGCGCCTGGAGAACGTACTGGGAGCGATGGATCGGGGGATGCCTGCGTCCAAAGTTGGAGTTGTTTCGATAGTTCAGTGTGCAATTAAATACCAGTTGTGACCGAAAGACCTCTGCTCTTTCAAACAGCACTTCTCTGGTAAAATGTTTATACTACTGCCTTTTCCAAGTGTGAGAAAGTACAGCAAGTGTTGAGCAGGGAAAGCCATTAGGGTCAACAAGACTGAATTATCTTTTGGGTAGGCAAGTTTAGAAATTTTTTCATAGTTAACTGTGTTTTGAAAGATGGGCGTAGTGAAGGTTAAATTACACATCTACCTCCACGTTACACTATTGCATTTTATTTTTGTTTTTAAGGCAAAGACAGACAAGCGTGTGATGTCACGGCTCAAATGGTTCTTGTATGTTGCTGGAGAAGCATGAAGGAAGTATCTCTGCTCTTAGGGACCCTGTGTAAACTTTTGCCTTCACAGACTACATCTGAACCTTCAGATGCATTGATTACTGTAGAACAGGTAGGGAAGTAATTTTTATTATAAAACCTGCAATTTTTTCTTGGGTGGTGGTGAGGTGAAGGCAGTTTTCAGAAAACTTTTTTCTTAAATCTGCGTTCTATTTGGGAAAAGTTGTGGGTTTTAAATTTCTTTTAAATGCCACGATCTCAGGGTTTTCTTTGTTTATTATACCTGGTTAGCAGTCTTGTTTTGGTCAAATGGTATTCAGAAAGCATAACTTCAGTAGAAAAAGATTAGTGAAGAAATTATTACACATAACTAACAAACTCATTCATTCTAGTTTCACTGGATTTATGAGGTGTATGCTGTGTTCAGAGATACCAATGCCTGCCTGCCACCCTCCCCTTTGTCTCTCTCTCAGGATATATTAGTCACTAATAAAATTGCTAAAAAGTCTTCTAAAGTGCCTTCATATTCAAAGTCTCTTTTGTGTCATTTTGAACTCTGCATATTGGGTTTCTGCTTAAAGCTCTTCCTTAATTAAACTTCAGAGTCAATAGTTCTGAAAGTCAAACGTTCTGACTAGTCTTAGTCTTGTCCTGATGCTATCCATTATTGTGAATAATTTGTATGTAATATGACTGTGTCTTTCTCCTCCAATTTGTTATATTTCTGATTTCTTAAATTTTAATATGCCATCTGGGTCTCTTGCAGAATGTTGAGTTCAGGGTTTACAAGAAATTAAATTACCACAGGCGTTTATTTGGGAAATATTTTGTGTTTATTAAATTTCTGTTTTTAATTGATGACCTTTTAATTTCTGTATTTTTCAACAAAACCAGTCTGCATAGAAGACTGAAAGATGAAAGACCAACTTCTTTTTAACCTCTTTTTCTTTCCAACAGAAAACATTTAATTAGTTTTTACTTAGGTGTTAGAACTTTACATTTTAAAATAAAAAATAGTATTATGTACTCCAGATTTTATTTCTTATCTAATGATGTGGTGCCATGGAAATAGTGTTGGTGTCTTTATTCTTGCATTGTCTCCAGTCCTCACATTTTCATCTGGTTAACAGCTGTGCTTGTATTGTTGCAGGGGTCTGGAGGGCAGATGAGAGAACAGATATGCATTTCCACTATTATCTTCCTTAATCTGCACCAAGTCAAAGTGGAATTGGTGTTTTAGAATGAGTCAGTCCTAAATGTAGCATCTCTGTTTTTGGAAAGCAGACATTGATAGGTGCTCTTTCAGAAATAATACATTATTAAGGAAGGAGTTGGACTTGGATGATCCTTGTGGGTCTCTTCCAGCTCAGGATTTTCTGACTCTATGAAGATACCTTCTTTTCCTATAGATGCCTCTTCAGCTTGTTTATGCTTCAGATGTCTTCCTGTAAAACAGAATGCCTGCATTCTAATTTGGAGAGTGCTAGTTGATGCAAAGTCAGTTTGAAGTCTTGATTTTCTTCAGGCTTGGAAGGAAATACACAAAGAAATAGAGTTTGCCTAAATGCTTAATAAATACTATAGGAAAACTGTGGGCATTTTCTCTGTACTTTTTGTAACTTTAGGTCATTACTGTATTTTGTACAAAAAATAGAAGGGGATTTAATCAGAAATGACTAAAAATGTCAATGCCATAACTGCTGGGGCTTCATACTTATTAAACACTTTTCACTGTTGACAAATAAGAAAATTGGATTTTGTTATCTTACTCACGTAGAACTTTTCTTTCAAGTACCCATTCTTTTTCTTCATTTTGTAAGTATTGAAAGAGATTTAAGAATACAGAGAAGGAAAACTTTGAAAGAAACCTCGGTCATCTTGCCTTGAGCCAGGGCTAAGTAATTGTTGAGAAAAATCTGGTAGCACCTCTTGGCCTGTCTGTGTCATCCTGTTGCAAACCTTCCTCCTGTTATACCTTGATCCACATCTAGGTCCGTAAATGTATTGAATTGTGCCTTAGGGGATCAATGCTGTCAGAATTTATTCACCCAAAAAATCACAGTGAGTGTTGAAGTTGCTACCAGTCTACTGATTGTTTGTACCTGCTTTTTTAATGGAGCATGCAGGTGAAAAGACAATGTCTTATGGTGCTGGTGTGCATTAGGAAGTGGCACAACAGAACTGCTTCCTGGTAGCCAGTGTCGTGCTGGGGGCTACCCTTTGTAGCAGTAATGCTGCCTGTTGTGGTGTGTGCCTATGAGGAAGAGGTTGGCAGGGAGGCAGCTTGTGCAGGATACTTTATTGTTGTTGCTGGGAAGTTGGGACAGTATCAGATTTGCACTCTCCTTGTCTTTTGAGTAGGGGATTGGGTTTACTTGGCAGTCGATGGCCCTAAATGCACTGACTGTGACATCTTCAGCTGCTGGTGTACAAATGTGTATATACAGCAGTCTTCAACACTTCAGCTATTTTGCAGTGGTGGCCTTGCCTTTAGAAATAGACACAGGAAGTGCAGAGTATAGCTGGAGGAATCTCTCTCTATTCAAATGCATATTCTACTTCTCATTTTCCATCTGATCCTAAAAGTCCAGAGATGGCAAGCTCAAAGCTCTGCCTGTTAAGAAAACGAATATAAATTGTATCGTGTAACCACCAGGTGATAGGCAAAATGACATCTAATGAAGATTCTGTGTTGTTTTTGTCATATGGTGTGCAAATTATGGATGCTCCAAGTCTGGAGGAACATTAACCTCTTCCTCAAACTCCTGGTTATCTCACCTGGGAAGCTTTGAGACGATTTTGGGAGATAAGCTTGCCAGAACTTTGTGCCAAAGTGAAAAGAAACAGGCAGCAGAAGTGTAAAGACTTAGTTGTCCCATTGCCTGTATTAATCTTTTGGAACATCTTGTAAAGAATTTCTATCTTGAATACCCAGATCCTTGCCCTCAGCAGCAAGTGTGGCCCGGTAAGTTGTTGATGGTTGAATTAGTAAGATTCACCTGTTATATTCTAAATTTTTGACCAAGAACTGAATTATGGCAATGCTTCTTCCAGCCTGTGAGTTCAGTTTGATGCAAGCTTCTAGGCAGCGTGGCTGTTGCAGAAAGCTCAGAAGTAAAAATAGTAAAGTTGGAAGTTATGTGACCAAAAAAAAAAAAAAAAAGCCAAACAAACCCATATGAATTCTACAAGTGTAAGCATGGTGCTGGGACAGGCTGGTAAATTGATTTGCATGTGTATGGTTTTCTTGGTTTGGTTTTGTTTGCACACCTGGAGAACTGCTCTGTCTGTGGGTCAGTTCCTTGTGAATAAAGGGCACTTACTCCTCCTTTTTGGACTAGAAGGCTGAAATGAAACCCTGTGGCTACATAAGCTACCTTAAAATCCACTCAGAAATAACTATTTTAGCTCAAGTATCTCCAATTATTGTGTGTTTCACATTAGGTGAATTTTTTGCTGCAGGAAATAATATGTAGACTGTCTCAGATTTTTTTTTTTAATTAAATTATTGCAGTCTCATTGCTTGGGTGATGCAAATTACTTAACAGGAGGTTGAAAAACCATATAGGCAGATATGACATTAGTTCCCCTGACAACTTAATTACTTGTCAGACTATTAAAGTTTAGAGTAACTGTAAAAGTAACAGAACAAACCGAATTTTGTAAGAAACTTGATGTGACTTTTATGCATGTTTTTATATAAAAACTTTAAAGAAACTTTCACTGGAGAACTTTTTAGGAAAGACTCCTGAAGAAGATTTTGCAAAATGGCATTAAGTATGTGCTATGCATGTTAAACAAATTAAAATGGGAAGTTTTATTTAGACCTTGAAAGTTGATGAGAATTAAAAGAAAAAGCCCAGCAAACAAGACAACCTGTGCTTTGTGGAATGAGATTGTGTGGATCTGTAAACTTCTAAACAGATTTAAAAGCTTGGTATTGTAACAGAGATCTAGAAAGCAACTATAAGTGAAAGTTTAGCTATCATATTTACATTTTAACACTTCTAAAAATAGCTCTCATTACTACAACATCTTCTTCATTTTAAAATTATTTCCAATGGTCAACAGCAATTATGCAGAATTCTGGAACGTTAAAAATTTGTATTTATCTATGTATTACCTAATCTAATGTAGATTTGTTTTCTTTTGGTACAATTTTTGGAGTTTGAATTTTGTATCTTAAATATTTTTTAGATTTTTCTGCAGTTATGCTTTCTTTGGGATTTTAGGCAAGAGTGTAGGCAAACAAGAAGGATTCTGAATTTGTTTCACCCGAAAATCAGAGTTGTCCCTTTCTTTTCTTAAAATCTGAGTATGTCCATCATGGACAAATAACCAATTTTGCGTCCTTTATATTTTTGGCCTTTTTAAAAGAATGTAGAACTACACCTCTAACCTAAAAAATTGAGTATAATATTTGTTGTCATTAAAGTAAGTGGTTGTTTATTATAGGACTTCTAGTTGCTTTTTGCTTGTACCAGTGGCCTTTGCCACAAAGGGGAGGATTGCTGCTTTTAACTGCAGAATATTTTACGTATATAAATAATTTATGTGTGTATAATTTCAAATGGCTTAATAGCTTTTTTTTTTTCTTTTTTAGGTTAAAAATATTGGTGATTACTTTAAGCATCATCTGCTGCAATCAAGGCACAGGGGTGCATTTGAATTGGCATATGCTGGCTTTGTGCAACTTACAGAAATGCTTTCCAGGTAGAAGATGGGCTACTTGCTGTGTTTTTGATGTAATAGTTTTACCAAACTTTGGCATTGATCTTGAAACTAGCTATGCAGGCAGATCGTTGCTTTCATGTGGATTTTATTTAAGTTTGGTGTTGGCACGATTATGACAGTTACATGATGTCTGTGACTTGGGCTGCAATACTTACAGTTAGAGATGGTGCTTAGGCATTGAAAAATGATACAGACATATAATGCTCTCTGCATTTTCCTTCATTTCTGGCATGTTAGTTTCCTGAACAGCTCTTAAAAACTTCTGGGAAAAGTAGGAGTGTCGAGTTCCTCCATTTCACTCCCCTTTTCTGGTCCTTTATGAAAATGTATGCCAGACCTTTTGCTTTAGCCAGGACATTTTCTTGGAAACTTCTGTTACCTGTCACCGAGTTGGTTGTTGTGACATTTGGAAGACAGTGCATCACAAGGTGTGATATGCACTCTGTTCTTTTTCTTTCCCCTTCTAACTTTATAGTTTCCTAGAAGAACTAAATGAGCAGAATTGTCCTGAGGTCTGGGCAAGATCATTGGAATTTCCATTACATGCTTAGTTACTGATTTCAGATGCTGGTTATGTTTCTTTGTGGTATACAGTGTTTATATCACATTCACGTTTTGATAAGACAAATTAAAATTTCTACTGACTGCGTAGAGTTTGGTGGGTTTTTTTGTTGTCTTTTTTTTCATATGTGTTTTTTTTGAAAGACCAGCCAAATTTTCAATTTGAAGCACCTGTATTTTCACACCAGTGCCAGGTTAAGTAACCAATGTTCCCCTATTGTCCCGCGTCAGCCAGTTTTGAGGTGCAGATCTGTTTCTTCTTTATTTCATACTGGAAACAGTTTTGGTGGGTTTAGTACAGACTGGCTGGCTGATCAGGTTCACTGTGTCCCCTCAGAATTTTCCTGACAGAACTGAGGGCTGGTCTCTGCTGCAGGATGCTGGGTGAGGCTGCTGCATCTATGTACCAGCACTGCTACAGAAATGGTACATGGTGGTGTTTGTTCTGTGTGCCAGTGGGATGTTAAACTGCATGCCATGATTCTCTTGGTGATCTGTCTCTCCAAGGTACATTATTTTCTTTCAGGTGATAGCGAACTGAGGGATTTCAAATTGGCCTGAGCAGTTCATTGGGCGCTCACACGACCTTGCTCTACACTTGGTTGTTTACTCAAAAAGGAAAAAAAGAAACTTACTGCTTATCTTTTTGCCTGTCCATGTGTTTTATATACATTTGTTTAGATATTGTGGTGTTCTTCTATACTATGAAAACTTGGTTCAGGAAGTTCTAAGGTGATGTAAGTTTTCCCTATTAAATTGAAGAGAGCATCTGACCATCGGAGTAATACAGTTTAAAAAAAATACAACCAGCAAACAGACTTTTTACTACCACGAGTCTTTCTGAGAGTAGAAAGGAGGTAATCCAAACAGATACAGCCCCACTGGTCTGATCTCAGTAAATATGTGGGACTGTTGCGTAGCAAAGGCAAAGTAAAAAGCAGGAAATAATGGAATACATATATGCAGTCAGTTTATAGCAGACTAGCTGTTTTTCTTTGATTTTCAGTTTTTAAATTTCTTTTAAAAGCTGAGGCAAGTAGAGTAGAGCAAATCTCCCCAGACTTTGGAAAAGTTGCTGATGTGTTTGTTGCCTCTCCTGCTTTCTGCCATTGTATTTAACAGAGCACAATCCACTTAACAGCAGCCTTATGTTGGGTTGAAAAATGTAGAGCCAAGCCCAAGAGAACTCTGCTTGCCTGAAAATTATTCAAACATTAAGTGATATACATGTATAATCTAAAACAAAAGCCCTCCAAAATTAAGGAAGTTTCCTCTTCTGAATTAGCAGTTGTCCATTACAATTTTTTTGATCATCCGTAACTGCCTAGCATTTTTAAAGTTAAAATATTTCAAGTAGAGCAAGTGCTCCTTTGGGAAAAAAGATTTACAAGAACTGGAGAGCAGCTCCGTGGAATTACATTAGTTTCAACGAAAGACAATATTTTCCAGGAACTACAGGTCTCAAGGCTTATATTTGTATTTAAAACAAAGGAGAAGGGAGACTGATACCAGAACAGGAAATTACTCTTTGATTCAGTACTCCTGGGATACGAGGGGTATTTTGAGACTCTCTTCCAAAAGGGGAGAATTAAGTCTTTGTGAATGCAGCTGCCTTGCAGGTCTGTTGATTGTCATGGAGTCTTTCCGTGTCCCCTGCTGCAGCTGAAGGGCTCCATTCTGCAAGTGAATCTCAACTGGCTCTCTCCATAGCTGAGAGGCTCATGGACAGTCTTGAAGCATGTGTGTGTCAGAATCTGTATTAATTTACTGCTGTGTCCACAAATGCCTGAGGAGAAAGCTTTTGTCTGGGGCAGCTGATAGCGATGTACGGCATAACGTGATAGCTTGTTGAACAGGATGGAACTCGAGATGTGCAGAAGCATCCCCGACACTTGAATTTGTTCTTTCTGTAAAGTACAGTGAAAAGTCTAAGATTGTGCCAAATCCTTTTCCCAGGTATTTATGAATGACACCAGTTGAACATGGTCCTTCACTTATTTTTAGCTAAGCACTTTTTTAAAACTTTATGCTGCAGTGTCTTTTATCTGAGCTAGCTTTTAGCTGTACAGCCTTAAACACCAGTCTTTATAAGAACCAAGAACAGACTTCTTTCTAGACAGAATGATGGTATTCAGACCTGTTTGAGTTAGTGGTGAAAGAAAAATATTTCCTCTGCGGAGATTTCTTAGAAACCTGATGAAATTGATCTGTCTTGAAATTTGGATGTAAATTGCTGAGTAGGCTCTCAGTATGCAAGTTACCATTCTTCTGTTTCCCTGTTGATACTCCTTTTGGGAGTGTAGTGCTCCCTTTGTCATGCCTGCTTAGTGTTGCCTGCAGCTGCACCTTCAGAAAACCGTATAG
Organism: Falcunculus frontatus; assembly: GCA_013398115.1. NCBI lineage: Eukaryota > Metazoa > Chordata > Aves > Passeriformes > Falcunculus > Falcunculus frontatus. Next base: position 26,259 of record VZRV01001413.1, read on the forward strand.
TTACATAACAAGTAACATTCATATCAATGTAATAAGCAGTATGTTTTTACAAAGAATATTTCCTGTCAAAGGCCTGGAGAAATTACAAGTGGTCATTTGGTCTGATAACCAATGGTGGTTAAGGAAAGTCAGAAATCTGTTTTAAACTTGAATCTCCTGTAATCCTTATTACTCAAGCAATTTTCTCTGTCCCAAATGATGTCATGCCTGCTTTGCTTTTCTTTTATTTTCAGTGATCTCTTTGTTGAGAGATCAGGTAGAACATAAAGATTTCTGGAAATCTCAAAAGGTGTTGCATAGCTATGGTGGTAGTGCTTTGCTTCTCTAAAGTTACAGAATGCAAGGGTAAGGTTTGGGAATATTAATGTCATACAGCGCCATGTGTTTACTTAGGAATAATTTGTTTTGAACACCTGTAAATGTTTGAATTGGAACTTAAACTCAGTGAACACTATTTTAGGGGATGCAGCAAGTTAGTACCGTAATAGTTTGCTGGAAAACTGTAATGATAAAGAAAAATCATGCTTTGATTTTACAGATGTTTAATGTATCAGTGAAAATTATTCATCTGTACCTAGTCAGTGTCTAATCTGTAATATTTCTTTTGGGGAACTGGGAATAGACCCCTCCTAATACTTTGCGGTAAACTCTGCTTCTGTCTCTTTTGCTCTGAAGTGACTGTAACTCTTTGCTTTCCCAGCCTGCTATGATCTGCCAGGAAGACTTATAAAATGAATATGTCACTAATGGACATTCTAGTGAAACTTACTAAAGTTTCACTAGAAAAACTGTAAATAACTTTACTAAAAAGTTAAACTTTACTAAAACTGTAAATAACTTTTCAGCAAAAATGTAATCACAGATGTGAAGGAAAGAATGACAAAGGGAGAGAAAGAAACTGGGGGAGAAGAACTATTCTTATGTATTGAGGTGACAGTATGTAGAGTTAGGAAATACATGCGATAAGGAGGTATAAGATACAATGTTAAAGCACTGCTCAGGTGAAAGATGTGTTAATTTTTAACTCTGTTCATATTTTCCCTCCCATTTATTTTCCTGCTTGGTGTAAGAGAGAGAGATGGGGTAATGATACTGTCTTTCTGAAATTTTGAGGCCACCCAAGGTTCTCTCTGCTCTGCTTTACTGATAGAGAAACCTCGAACCCTTCTCAATGCACCTTTATAATCTGGAAGATTTTGCTTCATGTGGAGCAGATGCTATGAAAAGGAGGATGCAAATGGAAGGACTTCATAGTTTCAGAGGAGTTGTTTTTAAAAGTAGTATAACTTGAATAGTAAAGTGTTTTTGAGGCTAGATTCTTGTCTCTTTGTCTGAGAAGTGCCAGGGGCAATATTGTGTCTAACTTGATAAAAGATGGGAATCACATTATTTATGTGAGAAAGAATAATACTGCAGGCCTGTTGAGAGAGAAAAAATGGTGAAAGAAAACCCCCTTTTACCCTAGATAGGAACTGCTTACAGCAGTTGGAAACACTGAATTCTGGGTATACACATCTAGAAAAATGCTTCTGGGCATGTGATGTTTATGCCACAAAGCACTTGTGTGCAGGAATGCCAAATTCAAGATCGACCCATTGTTAACACACTGTTTATTGTGGGTAGGAGAAAGTACAGATATATGGCTTAGGGAGAGGAGTTTAGCTTTAACTCTGAATTGCCAGGCTTTTGTACTCATTGATACTGTCCACAGAAGGGGTTTGGGGCATGTATGAAATTGTTTTAACTGACAGATGGACAGACAGAAAACTGTGGATTACACTTAATGTACTGCATCTTAAGTAATTTGTGTATCAACTTACTGTGTTATATTTTCATTATCAGCAGTATTTGTTTGATCTGGTAGAAATAATTACTATTTCATACTGGAAAATGACATTTGAGCTTGAGGCTTTAATTTTTTTATTGTACAGCTTCGTTATTCTTAAAATTTAGGACCACCTGCTTCTTATGACAATATTCTTCTTGCCAGACCACAAGGAGACAGAGCTGCCAAATGGAAGGGAGTAGTCATCTCCATTGCAAAGTCAATAGTCTCTGATGTTTCTAACTCTACAGCAGTAACTCTTTCACCTTCTAATAAATAAAAGTGCATTGGTGGGTGACTGGACAAGGTAGAGTTACTTGTGGCAAGATCAAAGCAATAAAGCTTTAAGGGAGTCTGAAGTTTATTTGACTTCAGTATGCTTCTCCTCTTTCTACTAGGACTGAACGGAGAAAAACCCCTCAGTTTACTTATGAATAAAATATTCAGTGTGCTACGTAGCAACTTCCAAATGTTTCCCTAATGCTTTACTTTGTGCTCCTCTGCACCCCAGTAGATGTGAGTATTTCTTGTGGAGTTTTCATGTTAATACTAAGATAACATACTGAAGAGAGATGAGCACTGTTCTCTGCATGACTGAATGAAGACATTTAAATTCTGCTTAGCTGGCAGGGTAAGACCATGTGCAGCCGTGATCAGAAGGAGCAGCTTTTGCAGAATGTGTTGATGTGGATGAAGAGAACTGCAAAGTAGTGTCTTAACTGCTGGGACTCATGGAGGAGATCCATGAGAAGTTTTGTGTAGTCTCAATCTTAGAGTTGTATCCTCATTGTGTACCCAAAAGTGAGCAAAGGAATGCATCCTGAAAGTAATCAAGGGGAAGCCAGTTATCAGCAGAAGAAAGAGAGTAGTCAAAGAAAAGAGAACTCACTGTGAGTTTCCAGGTTAATCTGATTGCTTCTGTCATAGGCTTGGGGCAGGAAGTGCCTTTCTTTAATGCCACAGTAGGAGGTGATATATTGCTTGTGATATATCACCTCATATTCCTCTTGAGCTCTGGGCTGGTGATTTGCATTCTGACTGCCATTTTGAAGAGGTGCTGCCCTTAAAAAATGGGGAGAATGCCTGGCAGCAGTGTAAGAAATGTGGTGGAAATCCTGCAGGAATTATTGGACAGTCAGAAGTGTCCTGTGCCTTCTGCTGACCTGTCTGGCACTTCCTGTGACCTCAGTTTTCTGCATTACTAGTTTTCTGTTTATTTTGTAAAAGAAGGAAAGGAGGGTTTCACTACAGATTAAAGCCTCATTTATTGTTCATGATTCAGTTTTTAGTCTATGTAAATTCTTGCTTTAATAAGAGGAGGATTAGGAAGAGAATAGATGCAGACCTTCCATTAGATTTTGGTTTTCACATCAGTACCTGCTGCCTTTTACCTTTTCTTAAAAATTCCTTATTTCAGTCACCCAGGTAGAAAACTTGATTGTAGTCTTACCTTAAGGTCTCACTACTTAATCATGAATTTAATTATAGTTTATATTTTTAGGTAAGGCAAGTCCTGCATGGTTGAGATAATTGCAATTGTATTGCCCACAGTGATGAATTATTTCTTCTACTCTGAATCACGTGTCAAACCAGTGTGACAGGTTTTAATAACAATGTCCCGTTAATAGAAATTTTTGTAACAATGAACGATCCTTTTGGAACATTGACATAAGATTAATGGGCTGGTGTTGCACACTGAATGTGGTATATTTCATTGAACCGAACAGCGCCAGTAATTGAAATAGACTTGAGTTTTTCCTTGTCCTTGGAAGTCCTTAGCTTTCAGGCAATGCTGAGTTTTATAACTGTAGAGGAGGAGTATTTGATGATAGGAGAGCAATTTAGGTACTTTACAAAAAGTTTGACTGACTTAGTATTTTGAAAAGAGCAGTATGCCTTGTTTTTCATTCCTTCCATTGCTCTGAGGTTTGCAGGGTTATTTACATAATGTGTACTTACTTTGAGAGGCTTCAGTTTTAGTTTGTATGGTTACAAACATGATTATTAGTTAGCCTAAGGGTCACGCATCAGCTACTGTGTGGTAACAAAGATAGAAATTTGTGAAGTGTCACTTCCTACACAGTGGCTGATGTACATATGTCTTTGTTTTTTTTCTCCAGAACATGCTAATAATTTTTGGCAGAAGAGAATTGTTGCAGAATGGAAGCACAGAGTCTTGTTTTCTGTTCAGTTAGATATATTTTGCTAGGGCCACTTAATAAGTAGGGTTAATATAATTTTTACCAACACTGGAAAAATGTAGTTTTTTTTTTAAATTTATCTTACTTCATAATAAAAATCTGTGTATGTGCTTGGAGATGTTAACATACAGTAAGAAATGATTCTTAAGGTTGCTAAATGCTTTCTTTGACTTTGTCCTTGTTTTATTCGCTTGTTTCATGTTTCTTATGTATTTGTTTGAGGTAGATGTAACAGTGAGAGTCTGCACAAGATGCCAGAGCAGTGGCTAAGCTGTGTGTTAGAAGAAATCAAATCTTGTGATCCTTCTTCCACACTGTGTGCAACCAGACGGAGTGCAGGAATTCCATTCTACATACAGGTACCAACTCATGTTACTGCCTCTGACTTAAATGTGTTCTCCAGAAAGGACATTTAAAAAAAAAGAAATTACATCTTTATTTTTCCCACTTCAACGCCTTTTGATTGAACAGTTGGTTTTTTCCCTTTTTTTTAATACAGACTTTGATTGCCTTTGTGCAACGAAGAAGCTGTTTGTAATTAAACGATGTTTGGCACCTCAGTTCTATTGACCCTTGAGATTTTTGGCTTGTGGTGGGTTTCGATGCCATTTCTAAAGACTGTGTTTAGGCTTTGTGTTACAACTGTAATAATTCTGGCAAATTCATAAATTAATTCACAGATTAAGTTCAGCTTTGTTAACCGTGTAAATATGTGTTACTTCAGTGCAAAGCAGGAGGGTGGTAAAATATGAGCAGACTTTCACAGAACTGTAAAATAGTGGCCTAGAAAATACTGCAAAGAACTTGGGAAGGCCCCTCAACAATAAAGCACAAATAATAGTGTCACAATAACGGGTGTTGACTGGCAGTCCCAAGTGCAGTGAAGGAGTAGATTACTGAAGATTTCTATCTGTGAATGTGGGGTCATGCTCCCACATTCTTCCCACTCCCTGTGTTACCATCAGCTCCATAAATCCCAGCCTCTTTGACTTCTTCCAGGTTCAGAACTGATGGCTGTATGGCAGTGTTTGGTCTCTGCTTGAAGCGTCACTGCTTGCTGAATGCCCCACATTAGTATGCAGCAACTCATCTACATCCTCGTGGGGTCAGTCACTGCAGAGTTGGTTTTGCAGATTACACTTCACCTATTTTCTTTCCTTTGTTCCTCAAAGCCAGCCATGTTTGCTTTCCCCTAGATTAACCTCCATGATTTTGATTTTCACCCAGTTTTCTAAGACAGGAGTCCAAGATGAACTGTACGATTTGTAGCTTCCTTCACTCTCTGAAGTACAGTCTCAAGCACGTTCCAAGAATCTGAGGGACTGCTGGGAGCAAGCTCTCCTGCCAGAATAATTCATCTTGCTTGTTTTCCACTCCGAGTTTGCCCTGAGAAAGTTGAGGCAGCTGGCTTCTGCCTGACCTCTTATGTCAGTCATAGCCTGCTCCTGGCTTTGCTAGATGTGTGTGCAAGTCAGCAGAGATCAGAAGTAGGGCATTGGCTTTGGAGACATTTTTCCTGTTCAGTTTCAGCAGTTAAATATCTTTCTCACTTATATCTGTAAGTTATCTCCAGAAGGAATTTGGCCATTTCATGTTTTCTGAATGAGGAATGTTTTCCCCATTCACACCATACAATTTGAATCTGGTGGACATTCTCTAGTTTTAATCTTGACAACGTGAAAAAAACCAAGCATGTTCAAATCAGCTTTTATGTAAAAAAGTTATATTACTGTAAGGTCTAGGAGGACCCAGTGGTATCCCACTGCAGAAAATGTGTGTAGTCTACAGTTGGCCTACTGATTCCTTAGGGCAGAGCTTGCATTGTGCCACAGCTCTGAGACTTCTTTTTTGACAGCTCTGGAAGAGTACAAAGTTAGTCTAGTCAATTAACAGGAAGGTTTGAAATTGACGTTGGGATTAGTCTGAAATAAACTATTTTCAAATTGTCATTTTACAGTAAGGAGAGGTGATAGGGTTCTTTAGCAGTAGGTTTGAATGTGCCCATAGACTCAGTAAAATGAATTAAACCTTCAGTGGCATATTGCATTTAGATAATAAAAATACAAGTTGTAATGTGTATCCTAACAGTAAAAAAAAGTTATTTTATTAATGCATAAAATCAAGGCACACTGCGGTCTCTTTGCTATTTACATCCTGTGATGTGTTCTTGTTTAACTAAAACACATCTATTTTAATGAGAATATGTAATTTTTACGGTTATAACCATTCCATGACCTCTTTAAAATAGGAATGTTATTACTGAACAGTGCAAAGGTGCAGCTCCAGTTAGTGGGTGGGAAAATACAAGTTTCAGCTTTAATATTATGAAATTTTAGTCTTCAATTAGTTCTCCACTCTTTATATTTCATGAACACCTTTTTTTCCCACCTGCCCTCTCTGTTTCTCCTGTCATTAAAGGTATTGATAAACTGACAGAAACTACTCCTGGATTTCTACCTATACTCTGTATTTCATTTGCCTTGCAGTTGATCTGTTTGGTTCTTACTGATGCTGAACAGACTCTAGGCCCCAAAGCACAAATGGATAATAATCTTGTATTGGTAATAAAAGATTTATGATTATCCATTTGTAATAACTTGGACAAATTCAACAAGAGCTACTAGACAGAGAGAGAGACTGTTCTAAATTCAGTCCTGAATTTTAGCGAACTGAATTAGAGTATTTTCATCTCAACTGGATGTCCTATCCACTGAAATACTGTTTGGAGATGGATGAATCTCTTCTCTTTTCTTAAAAATGTGCTGCTTGTTTTATCCTGTGTTGCAAAGCAGAATTTATTACTGGGCCAGATCTTATCATTTTAAATATGTGTTATTAACCTAAAAAGAAGTCCATACTAGGAAATGTAAGTATGTATAGTACAGCATTTTTGCTGTCATAAATGCTATGATTTTTATACTGAGAAGCTTTGAGCAAAGCTAAGAGTTGAAACAGAAACTTTTGCACATTTTTCTTTAGTCTTTCTGTATGGTCAGAAGCTAGGCTGTGGTATGGTAAATTCAGGAATGTGGAGCAGAACTGGTAGTACAGAAAAATGGCTAGAAACACCTGATTTTAAAAATATTTTTTTCTCCTTTCTGTAGGCTTTGTTGGCATCAGAACCAAAGAAGAGCAAATCAGATTTGCTGAAAATGACAATGAAAGCGTTGATATCTCTTACTGCACCTTTGAATGAATCATTAAGTGTAATTCCACAGGTAAAATTCGGCCTCTCATCAAAAGGCAGATGTCAAAAGTGTGTTTTGCACTATTTCAAACTGTTAAGGAAACCATGTATTTTTTATAAGGTTATTCTGTTCTTGTTATCTATAGCTAGATTTTAAAATGTGTTTGCATGTGCAAGGTTATGAAGTTACTGTAAAACATAATAAAAAATGGATTGGGCATAATTCCATAGTTTTTTTCGTAGTACAGCAAATGAAGTTATATATGAGCAATCTACTGCTTGCAGTATATTTCTAAACAGATAGATAAGTAACTTCCTTTTCACAAGTTTATAAATGAACAAGCAAGCTTTGCTTACATTAAAAGTAAATAAATGAGTTATTTATGCATGAATTGTAGTAAAACACTCCATGAAAACTGATTTAGTTGTACTTAGTAATTTCTAAAACTTAAATACATACATGTGGAATATTGAAAAAACTTACCTTAAAGGCAAGACCTGTATCTTCAAAATGTTATCATGTACTTTCTGTCTGTTTGTAAGTGCAAGCCCTAATTTGTTCACAATACATAGAAGTATGTCGTAATGACTCTGCCAGATCTTCTACTGGTATAAATTTTTGTAGCCTTGTCAAAGTCTGTGAAGTTACATGTATTACCACCTTCCCTTAGAGAGGGCAGAGAAATATCAGAAAATGCTCCACATGGTAAAGTGAGCCTGGCTGTCAGTTTTAGCTTAATATTGCCCTCCTGTGAGTTGTAGTTTATTTTTTCTCACAGTATCTACAGCGTGTCAAGAATGTTGGAAAAGATGATTCTGAACTTCAAAAGTTATTTTTACAGCCGTGATAAGCTAAGGAAAAAAGAATGTTGGCCTTCACTTGCAATGCCTGGACTATAGTAGTTAGAGGAACATATTTTTAAATTGTAACTGTTTTTTACAGTGTTTACTGCAGCACCATTTCAATGCATTTTTAAGCAGCAGTATTTCTTGTATTTAATATGGAGATAAGGCAGTATTTCTTGTATTTAATACGTATTTAACATGGCCATAAATGTGTATATAGATTGTTTTTGCTTTGCATGTTCACTGTTGTAATTATGTAAACGAAATTTAAGATATTTGCTAATTAATTTATATTTTTATCATATATTTCTTCTCCCCCCACAGGTTCATGCTTTAAATATCCTTCGGGCACTGTACAGGGATACACGTTTAGGTGAAAACATCATGCCTTATGTTGCAGATGGAATAAAAGCGTCAATTCTAGGGTTTATGTCACCTGTCTGGGCAGTAAGTTAATTCTTAATTTTGATTCTCTAATTTAACAGGATATAGAGTGGTGCTGTTCAGTGAAGCCTTGGCCATGTTTATAAATGGCAATACCACAATTTCTGAAATGTAATATTTTAAGGTACAGTAAAAAATAATGTAGACCTGCAAAAAAGTAATGATTTTGGTTGTGTTCTTTTGGTTTTGTTTTATTTTTCTTAATGCGAAGTGCTGATATTCACAAAAAGTAGGGACAAAGATTACCTTATAGGTAAAATTGTGGCTGTTAAATTTTAAGTCAGTGCACTTAGCTAGTCAGGAGTGCATTTGCATTCATTCTGACTGTTACTTTGCTCTTGAAGGGAAGATTCCGTATGGCATGGTCAGGTAGAACACTTCATGATCTGTTATGCATAAGGATGAATGCTTTGAACCACTAGAAATTTGATATATTCCTTCTATTAAATATAGACATCTCCAAAGAACCTGAACTTTCTAGTGAGTACCATCTTGATTGGAAGGATGCTCTGAATTAGTAGTTTCCATGTGCTGACCTGTAGCATGCTTTTCACTCAGGTGTTCTTTTTGACTGTACATTAATGACTATATAAAAAAAAAAAATTGTACATTTCAAAGGGATTTTTAAAGCATAGTTCTTTTTTTTTCTTCAGGTACGAAATTCATCTACGCTTCTTTTTAGTGCTCTGATTACGAGAATTTTTGGAGTTAAAAGAGGGAAAGATGAAAATTCCAAAAAAAATAGGTAATCTTAACTTTGTACCAATTATGTTTGTGAAACATGACCTTGGCCAACAGCAATTTGAAAATGTTCCTTGCTTTATGGATATATTTGAATCACGATGTTACAAGAACATCTAGCTGTGCTTAAACTGTGCTGCCAAGCAGTAAGTGGTAGGGGCCAAAATTATCTGCTGTTAAACACAGAGTTAATTTGTACTCGTATGCAATTTCACAGGAGTGGAATGTTGCTGAGAGGTTTTGCTGCCAGGGGCTCTTCCAAAAGCCCAGTGGCTCTCATGGTCACAAAATAGACCTATTGCTCTTGAGAGCAAAGAGCAAAAAAGAAGAGAAACAGTGGTTACACATGTGCTCACTTCCTTCTAGAGCAGGTCTGGAGGTAATTTCACCCCTACTAATTTGAGATTTTCCCCTTTAGTCTCCCTGCTCTAGAACATTGTCATGTCTCTTTCCTCCAAGCTCCAAAAATTGCAGCTTGTGGAGCCATTTCTCTTCCAAGGGATTCTGCCCTTGGATTCTGTAGTCCTGCTTCAAATCCTTTGCTGTTTCACTTTATGTAACACTTGTTCTCCTCTGACTCTTAGAAACTCCCCAGGCCTGAGCATTCTGGTTTCTTTGCACCCTCCAGTTAGTGAACAAGGACCCCCATGTTTTCTTTGGCCTCCAGCCTCTTCCTTTAGCTTTTTCAGCAAATGAAGCATGTCCATGCCCTGTGGTCCTTAAATGAGGTTTCTGCTCTAGGAGGAATGTGAAAATAACTCGACGTAGAATAAACTCATTAAAAAATATTCCTGGGTAAGCCCATGGGGCCATAGAGTGGTCACGGTATGGATGTTATGGTAACCATTGCAGAAATTCCTAATGGATTTTCACATCACAGGCAAAGCATGCAGTTTCTGAAAGAAGGCAATTGTTACAATTTACCTTCAGAAATTCCACTTTTTTTATAGTGGTTCCTTACTGTTGATCCATGTAACTAATAAAATTTTCATGCATATTTTGAAAAACTAAATGTCCTGGAATGATACTGGTCTGTCATCTTTTAGATGACATAGGTGCCATTTTAGCTGTGTGAAAGAATTGATTTCAGGTGTCACTTGAAAAACTTAGTTACTGTGCATGTATGAACTTGAGGAAGAAATACAGGTGTGAAACTGGAGGGAGATTTCCCTTAGAAAATAACTCTTTCCCCAAAACTATTTGAAATCTTAGCTGCTCTACTGCATGAAATTATTCCTGTTTTGTCATAAACCCAAGTCACTTCTTAATTCACTGCTGTAACCCTCCTGAAGCCCAAGCAGAGCAATAAAAAGTGCTTTTCATTTCTTGCCTTCCTACTTTGGTTTTATAGCAGCATTTAAAGTTGCCTTTTTTTTTTCTTTAATTTTTATATTGAGTACTTACTGAAGGAGATAGACATGCTGCTTTCTTAAACTTGTATCTTTGGGAAAAACTTGGCACTAACTTCTGCAGTGGGGAGGCAAACTGACTTCTCAAATGCATGCAGTGTGATGATCTGCAGAATCTGAGACTTCTGTTTGTGAAGCTGCAGAAAGTAATGCATTTTGAGCATCTGCTGGGGATGGGAGATGCCAGAACAAAGAAGAAAAATCTTTTATGTAGCTGCATTAAATTTATTAATGACAGTGTTAATTTTTATGAAACTTTTTGTTTACAGTAATTTCTCTGTAGTCATTTTGACCAAAAGATGTTAAAGCTGGGCTGGCTTTCTTTCCTTCATCTATTCATCAGTTTTGCATTAAACACTGCATGTAATCACTTCTACTGTTTTCCATGTGTGCTTGTCAAAACCGTGACACAGGGATTGGGAAGGCACTTCTTAAGATAGGTCAGTGAGATACAGGAGGTGTGAAAACAGGCAGAGAGTTGATTTGTAGCTCCTGTCTCTGAAGGAGAACCCCACAGGTGGGTACAAGGTGGGTTGTGTTTGGGAAGAGGGGTTTGTGTTTGTGTGGTTGGGCACCACGAGGTGTCACCGTTGCTGCACAGCTCCCTGCAGCCGCATCCCCGGGTGCAGCTGCGCTTGGGCACTTCTCTTCGGAAGCTTTAAACTCGAGTGTTGTGCTGCAACAGAATTCATATATTAAAACAAAATAATTTTTTCCCCAGTTCTAAATCTGGCAACTTACAAAGCACTGGCATTTTAGCAACTGGGATCTATAGGAGCTTTTTGTGAAAGTCACCTGGGTTTGAGCTGCTTGTTCTGTTGCCTTGAGGATGTTCTTGTTTGCATTAAGGGAGTCTGTCCAGAGACCAAGTCTCCCATTAGGACACTGCCTAGGTTTCCAGTTTACCTGATTTTAGATTCGGAGGTTAAATCTGTCACTTTTGTGTCAGCAGGGAGTGAGGTTATTGCTGGGCTATTCTGGGCATCTCTCTAAAAAAGGATGGACTTTCTGACTGGTTTCTCAAGAGTTCCTATGACACTGATAGAATTGGAGTGCTGGAGAGTTTATGTAGACTTTCAGAAGGAAGATTTGGAACATGAAGTAATGATTCATGTTTTTAATTTTAGCATGAACAAAAAAAAAAGATGAATTGGAAAATTAATTCATGGAAATTAAAAACTGTGTGCAATCTTGCAAGTACAAGAGAGAGGAGTTGTGTGAAGACTGTTTACAGTGGTCCATGCAACTATACATGTTGAGCTTTCTCTTCTAATGAAAATAAAATTAGAAATCTTCTCTGGCTTTTCTCTTCCTGAGAAAGACTGTATCAAAACTTCTAATGCTGCTGAAACTGTGTGATACTGTCTGAATATAGGTGTATGTGTGTGTATTTGGCTAAATGATGCTCTGAATTTCAGAGACTTTACATTTGAAAAATGGCCCAGTTAACACTTACTTATAGAGGGTTTAGTTTAGGTTTTATATACTTGATTTGGGAATACAATTTTCTTTAAATGCTATGATAATTTAAAATCTATGAGATTTGGAATGAAATTCTAGCCACATAAATTCAAAGTACTGAGGAAGGTTGGAAAGAAGTCTTTGCACTGTTCCCACTGATATTTGCTTACAAGAAAGTGTGTTCTGCACAGATACATTGTGGTGTGCTTTAGAGAAAATACCCCCCTTCTCTGAGCCCTGCACAGCACAGGTGTTTATGTTGCTGCAGTCAGTCACTTCATACTTGCTGTGTCTGCATCCTAGCTTGCCTGGCTAAGGTGGGATCAGCTGCAAGCTGTTCCTCAGCCCCACTGCTGTTCAGCACTTGAGCTGTGTGCTGGGATCTGCCCTCTACTCAGGCAGGAACTCAGGAGAGGGTCCCAGCTTCCAGGCACATCCTCCCACTGGCTGCTCTGGCATCATAGAATGACGTCAGTTGGAAGGGAGCTGAAAGAACGTCTTGTTCCAATGCCCCTGCCATTGAAAGGGACACCTTGCACTCGATCAGATTGCTCAAAGCCTCATCCAACCTGGCCTTGAACCCTTCCAGGGACAGAGCATCCATAAGTTCTCTGGGCAACCTGTTCCAGTGCTTCACAGTAAAGAATTTCTTCCTAATATCTGATCTAATCCTGCCCTCTGTCAATTTAAAGACACTCTCTCTTGTCCTATCCCTACACGCCCTTATAAAAAGTTCCTCTACAGCTCTCTTGGAGGCACCACCCTGAGGGGCCTGTTGAAGATCTGAGTACTGTGCTTGGTTTAATGCAAATTGATTGAATAGGACTTTGGACAGCAATGAGTTCTGTAGGCCAGTGAGTTTTTTCTCTCCTTTTTTGATTAAATAACCACTTCTTTTTCTCTTGTGCAGTCACTTTGCAATGTAGATTTGCTCATTCCATGCACTTTTCAAGAAGGCGGGGTGTAGTGTGTGCTTCATAGTTCTGTTTCTTTCATGGTCATTTCTTTTTTGTCTTAGCTGCAGTTTGCAAATCATCTAAAGTAGATTTTTGCTGTAGTTGATTGTAGGTTCTGATGTCTCATAAAAAATTAGGATGTCTTGAGATGAAGGTATGCTTATTATGATAGTTAATGCAGACCTAGAATTCAAAATGAGAATCAGAGTAACTTAGGTTTACAGTTAACTGAAATTAATTTTGAAATGTAAATAAATTTCTCGTCATAGAGGAATTATCTTCTGTCTGAAGGAGTTACAGTAATAATAGTGGTACTTTCATCTAAAGTCTTACACAGACACATATATATGTGTGTCTATATATACACTGAATATGTGCATATTTACAATAGTGGAGTGCAGTGGTCTGTAGACATCCAGTGCTATACACACACACACGTGTATATATATATGTATATGTGTCGGATACCTTTCTGGTCTGTAGTACAATGCTAATTGAAGCTGTTACTGCTTGATAGTGAACAAGACACTTATCATCAGACATTTGATGGGACTCTTCGTATCAAATTCCTGGTATTTCAGTTTTGGTTTATTGTAGGGTCTTTTTTGGTTTTTTTTAATCCCCCTCCCCCGCAAAGGATAAACATGATCGGGTATTGCCTCTGAGGCAATTTGCAGTTTGACTTAGAACAAGCTTCAGTCTTTAGGGTAATAAAAAAGGATCATCCTGGTTTATCTAAAAATGAAATTTTTTGATTTAGATTACAAGTGTTGTAGAGTCCTGAGAAAGAGTGACCAGTGGCCTCTGGTAGAATCTGGGATTAAAAGAATGAGTGGGAATTGGGGAGAATTCCCTCTACGTCTCACCTTGGAGGAGGAGTTTTCAAGAAGAAAAAGCTTCAACTCCTTGATTAAAAAACAGGGTTTTAAGCAAGACTGAAATGGTATAGTGCAACCCAATGATTTTTACATTTCATAACTGGTGTATATATGTATATATTTGCATTTTGGGAGGAGGGAAGCTCCTATGTATTTATGGTGTAGTGATGGGATGATGCATATGCAGAAAAATACTTAGCTGTCAGCATAGATTTTCTGTGGAGTTAATACTCACACTGCTTGGAATTTGAGTATGAATTCTGCCATGTTTTCAGTGTTGGTTTAGAGCTGTTTGGAAAGAAAGAAACAACTTTTATTGGCACTTACATAATACCCTGTCTTTATTTTCATTTCTGGCTGTCAGTAGATGTTGTTGACTTCAAACTCTGGAAAAGGGAAACTTATCTTTTTAATTACAATAAGATGAAAACTATGTAGATGTTAACAGGTTATGAAGATGCTCTTCTGGCTGTGAGGCAGTCAACATGCATGACTGCCCTCTGCTTTCCTTGTTTTTATTGCAAGTTGAGTGTTCAGTACTTCTCAGTAAGTGGTTGCTTGCACACTTGAAGGTCACTGAGTAAAATCAAATTACTTCTAAAAACACTTAAATTGGTTAATTTTTTCTCCTAAATTGTATGCTTTTTCTTCAACATTAAGGTTTTTAAGACCATAAAGAATCACATTTAACACTGTGAAAAGTTAGAGGAAAACACCAGAAAGTCAATGTTCTCATGCAAACCTCTCTCTTATCATTACCCCTAAATTAAATGAATCTGATATTATCTTGCTTTTCTCTAAGCTACTTTTGAGTTGTATCTTAAAATACATAGACTGCATCATAAGTACATGATTCCTGTTCAATATTCCACTCCTGGCAGGCTGACACTTCCAGTATTTCTAACTTAGCAGCTGAAAAGTCTGTCTGACATCAAGGATGTTTTGTCAGTCTTAACAGCAAGCTTTTTAGACATTTTCAGTGGATCATACTGAACTCTGTAGAACTTCTGGGATGGGTCTGTGTTGCCCACAGAGGAGTGGCCGGTCCTATTTTGGGATAAGCCAAAATAAGCATTGGAGGGACTAACGTGGTCAGGCTGTCGTGGCACATCAGTGTTGTAAAATGGGATAGCCCTTAGGTGAGTTTCCTGGAGGGGATGCTTACAGTGACTCTGGCCTGTAAACACTCATTTTGATTTGGAGATGCACCAGTGGCAGAACTCCCCTGTGCCAGCTGAGGTCCAGCTCTGTGTGAGCTGGATGGTGACCATGGCCATGTCTCCAGGAATGCTGAGCCTCTTGTGCCGGCTCCAGCAGGGATATGCAGGTATGGCTTGATTCACAAAACTGGCCTCCTTGAGCTCTGCACCTCTTGGACTGCATGCTGTGGAAGGGTTGGGATTGCTTTATCTTGGATCTTGTTAGTGATTCCCTAGTGGATTTTCTCTGGCAGCTTTGGTCTGTTGCAGCTCTTCAGTTGAAATACTGTGTCAGTGACAGTGAGGTTTCATGAGGTGACTGAGCCATTTAAATGCCTCTGGTGCTTTTCCTCTTGCTCCTTCTGTGTCACCTTTTGCAGCCTGTTCCCTCCGTGCCACCTCGGTTGTTCTGGTGAATGCTTTCAAAGTAGTTATCAAGGATTTGTTGTAGTACATTGCCTTGTGAGGGGGTTGTTTTTGTTAAGAAAAAAAATCCCTTCCCCTTCTGTGTGCCAAAAATAGGCCACATTTATTTTGTTCAACTTTTTTGTTTTTAATACTCTGGCTCTCTTTTTTTTATTGACTTTGACAGATTTAGAAGACTTAATCTTAGAACTGTCTCAAGAAAACATGCAGAAGTTCAGGCTGACTCAGATAACCGTTACGGCTTTTGCTGATTAATTGTTCAATAACAATATACTTGTTTAAACGTTGTTTTGAACAGGCTCCCAAAGTGCCTTTGTAACAAGAATAATGATGATAAGGTGCTATTAACTTGTAAGTTGCAGGTAAAATTTATGAAAGTTTTGTGCAGAAACAGAAAGAAATTGAAAACAATCTCCTAAACAAATGTTTCCTTCTGTGTTACTGCTTCAATTACTCTGTTTGTTTTACAGGTCTAAACTAAAACTCCAAAATCCCCTGTAGCAGAAAGTATGGATTGTTCTTCTTGAGGCTGAGGATGCTCTTTGTCTGTATGATATCTGCTGGTTTTAGGAAGAGAGTGTGTTTTTGATAAAATGCCTAAAATCTACAGAACCATTTTTACTTCAAAGTTTTATCTTGTCTATACGGAGTCAGAAAAGCAATAACCCACATAAATCCTAGTCACATTTCTGTGGCCTAAAACACACTTAAATCACTGGTGTGCAAATGTGTATCTGCTCTCCTGAACAGGGAATATCTTCATAACATCCTGTCTTACGTCAGCACCAGAAAATAGAAAGATGAACTTGGTGAAGTGACCTGAATGAAAGTTTACCCAAAGTGAACCATGCTAAAAATATATATGCTGGCCCAAGGTAACTCCAGTTCATTCATTTGTTTTAAATAAATTAAGGGCAGAATGTTAATGTTTGTTTCTACCAAGTGAGTAAAATTCATTCCATGAAACAAAAATTAATGTAAACTAGCCACACAAGTAGGTAATTTAGTTTCTGCTGGAGTGTTGAAAGTTTTCATTAGTATGAATAGAAGTAATTATTCTGTTTTGATCCATGCATAATGTACATATCCCTTATTCATTACCTTCACTACACTGAGTAAAAAGCTGCTACTCTTCACAGAATACTCCCAGAGAGAAAGTGTTGATTAATGGAGCTGAAATTTACAATGCTAAATTTGTGGTAAGAGATCAAAGATAATAGTGTTATAGGCAGTGGTTGAACAGAATTCTTGAAGACTTTCTAGATACATATGCATATCTCTTAATTTCAGTTATATTTGTGTACATACATTTGTATGTAAATACACACATATGCACGGTTCAACATCCTAAAAAAAGTTTGTTAAAAGTAATTATTTGTAAAGTAATTATTTTAAACTCGGTTTTAGATATTGTTTTATACACATGCATATATATAAAGGTACATTTGTCTGTGTGTATCAAAGCTGAGTGGTGATTAATGTGTTGATATAGGTGCCAGGTTGTATCTGTGATGTTGGGTTTAAGTGGTGTTCCCGTTTTTATTCTGAGCCCATTGTATACATACTTCTCTATCTAGCATCGCAGCAAAAGTGCCCTTGCAAAACTGCTCTTCACAAGTTATTTTATTGAACTGTGTGTTGCATAATTATTCCTCTTAAATCACACTTTTCCTGATGTATTTGTTCTGTGCAGGTGCTCTTTCCATACCTGATCACACAAAGAGTGTAATAAATAGCAAAACAAGAGGTATAAAGAAACTTGTGCTTAAGAGATCAAAGCAAACCAGACCATTCAGTCCTTTGGAAATCTTGGCTAGCTCTCTTGTAAATAAAAGTGCTTCTAAAGCAGAAGGTATTTAACTACTGTATTTATACAGGTTTTGATTGGCAGTTCAGTTATTAACCTCATAAAAACACAGCAACGTAAACTAGTAAGAATGTTTATTCTAGCACTTCTATCTGAAGGAAAATGAAAACCAAGATATAGTGGCATATTCTTAATTCCTTTTAAGTATTTATTTTAGGTCTGTGTAGCATAAAAGAATGTTTTTTCAAGTCAGTGAACTTAAACTATTTTGCCTACTCTTCTGGGATTTAAGTATTTTCTAATCACTAGCAAAACAAATATTAGATTTATTGAAGATGCAGAGTCACCACATCTTTATTAAATGTCTAAACCCCACATCTTTATAATAATTTTTCTTTCCCCTTCATAGTGTTTTCAATTTCATGTGGGGTAAAACTGAAATCTGAATTGTTTTTTGTAACTGATTTGATGAGGTTACAGAAAAGTTGTGCCTTTTTGTCATGAAGAGGTGTCCTGTATCACGTTAGGTCTAGAAAAACAAGTATGCAATAATCTTCTATATCCTTACTCTTGGGCTTCTTAGCCAATGCATTATACCAGGGTTTTTTACAGTTATTTTTTCCAGGCTTCATTGTGGCCTCCCACAAAATTACATGGCCATTTTGCCTTCTATGGCAGCGCTAAAATTCTCTTATGCCTGTGAAATGTTTTATTGAAAGCAGTTTGTCATGAGTCCTGAGACAGTATGTGATTTCAGGAATTTAACTCTTATGGATATTCCTTAAAACAAAATTATCTGAGGCAAAGTAAAATCTGTATATAATCTCTATTTCTAAAGGAACTTGCCTGTTGCTATTGTCTCTGTTTCTTGGTAAGAATAGTGATGGTTATCTGGTGGTCATCCAGAGGGACTGATAATTAAGAGCTTTCATAAATATATACTACTTCTCAAATAAAGTTTTAAGTGGTTATTTTTATTTCTACATCAAGCTAGTATTTTAAATGCTAGCATACAATGTGGCAAAAATAATAGTTTGTGCTGAATTAAAGACTAAGTTACTAACAATAAAAACTGTTAAATCTCAAGAATTTTGTTCTGAGTGGGATCTATTGTTTACTGTACTTGGAGTGGCTTGTGTTGGGCAGCAAATGCAGGAAGACAAGAAAAACATTGATCTTTTAAGAAGGCGATGTTAAAACAAGGGTGGCAGAGTGGGAGGTAGCTAAGTGGAACCATACGAACTGTAAAGGGATCTCTTTGTCTTGTTTCCTTGATTCCCATTGAAAGTATGGCTGCTAGCAACACTACATCCAGGTCAGCAGTGTTCTTCAGATGAGTTAAAACCTCCAAAGTTTCAAGGACATTTCATAACTACTCTGAGTAACAGTGCTTCATTCCCCTTGCCCACTTTAAAACTTCCAAGCTATTTTTTGTGACCATTGGTCCTTTCTGTACTCTCTGCAGCTACTGCAAGAAGATAATTAGTTCTCTAGTCTTTGATTCCTTCAAGTGGTTGCTGTTAGATCTACCCTGGACCTCCTCTTTGTCAGACAGAACAAACCTGGCTACTTCAGCTTCTTCTTACAGGGCATATGCTACAGGCCGTGTCCATCTGGGCAGCAGCTGTTTGCTGGACCCTCTCTGGTGTGTTCTAATCTCTTCTGAACTTGGCAACCCAGAATGTGATGGAGGATTCTGTGTGCAGCCTCACTGATCTGCTGCTGCTTTCATCCTAGTGAACACAGTCCCATGTGTGGTTTGCCCTGTTTGCAGTGAGGATTTGCCCTTGGCTCACACTGAACTTGGCATCCACTGTAACCCATATATTTTTTTCCCTTGGGGCTGTTGGTTTCTGAGGCAGTTGGTTTTCAGTCTGTGGTGATGCTCAGGATTATTCATCCCAGGTGCAAAATCTGGAGTTTTGCGAATCATTCTTCTTACAATCACCTTTGAATGATTTAAAAAGTTACATATTTGCTTTCATAGTTGTATAATATTATGCTGTTTTGCTGTGTTCTAAAATACAAGATGAAAAGGTATCCTTTGAGTCAAATACAGTAAATTCTTTGAGTTTTGTTTCCTCTGCAGTTAGGACATTTTCTTTTTTCTGTACCTTTATTGCTGTTATTCATCCTGTCACGGCATGCAGATGATTGTCATATAATTTAGTCCTATTAAAGGAGCAAAAACTAATGTAATTCTTAAATCATGTCTGAATTAGCTTTGGTCTTTACCATAACCTCAGCATAAATCAATCTGCCATATGTTTTTTCTTGATGTTTTTTATGTAGTTGGAAAAAAAAAGTTTCCCGTTTATTTTGAGTTTATGCTTCTGAAATCTATCTTTGTTAGCAGGGAAATATGCTTCCTATAATTTGAGACAGCAGCTCACTGTTTAATAAGTGATAAGGGTCGGGGAAAGAACATGAATGTTAAAATAGGCAACTAAAACTTAGTCTAGTCAGGTTAGCCTAGTTAAGTTGCATTGTGGGATTTTTTCAGTATTCAGTGATGTCAGAAGAAGCAAAAATGTAATATGTCTATTATCTGTATAAATTTGTCGTTTGGAATGACAGTTCTGCCAAAGTCTGTCCTGATTTTCAAGTTCTTTCAGCAGCAGTTGTCCTTGAAGTGCCAGGAGTAAGTTGGGTTCTGTTTCTGCATTACTGCTGTTTAGCATAAAGGATCATCTGACATGTGGTTAATGATTGCAGTGTAAGGGTTGGTATAACATGAGTAGATTTGACAGGAGACAATTTAATGAAATTACAGAAATATTTTTAAACCATATTCTTGGTCCTGATCTCTCTAAGTGTGTCTTGTCTATATTTTTTTTTCACATTCCAGTTCTATTTTTTCTTTTAAATAGTGTTATTTTTCCCTGTCAAATATCTGACCATGCATTTGTCAGTTGACATGTGATGTTTGCAATATTTTTATTTCAAAAAGAACACCAGAAAGCCTTGCTGCCCTCGGAAGATTGTCTCCAAATCTCACCTATGCTATACTCAAATATGAACATACTTGCTGCAAATGTTCTTTAACAAGTCAGTGACTAAAAACAGCCTACAAGGTTATAAAGCTTCGTTCTTCTGAAAAATAAATGAAAGAACAGAAGCAGGTAATCTCTGACACATGTCACAGTAAAATGATATGTATGCCCCAGTGTCACAGCAGAATTTTAATCTCCTGGAGTGTTCTCTTAAGTGTACAGCACAGTTTTAAAAAGAACACTGCAACATCCATGGTTTTATTCTGAAACGCATTTTTAAAATGCAGTTAAATAATCCACCCACTTGTTATGTATAAAGGTGGAATATTTCATTAGAAAGACATCAGTTATATAAACATAGATGTTAACCCTTGAGTTGTGTAGCGTCAAGTTGCTACTGAGACAGTGTGTAATCACTGGAGAGGTCAGTTTTCAGCAGCGTTACGAATTGGTTCTAGAAGTTTTATGGTTATTGATACCTCCACAAGCAAAGCACATGAAATGAAAACTTTAAAGTACATGATTTTTGGCTTAATTTAAGCCATTCCAATGATAAAGTGAAAAGTGATAGAGCCAAAGAACTGGTGCTAAATGAATGGAAGAACTGCTGACACTCAAGAGTATAATAAGGGCTTCTGGGCTAGTTTATTTCGGAGGAAAGTAAAACTGACTTTTGCATATTTTCTGAAGAAGCATTATCAACACCAAACTGTGTATTGTGCTCAAACCAGACTTTTCCTTGAAGTTTTATAGATTTACAGTCTGCTTTGAGTTTTCTTTTTTTTTTTTTTTTAGTTTTTCTTCCTATCACTAGTTGTTTTTTTGTAACTTAGCTGTGATTCAGTTGTTTTCCACGTGCTTGTTGCCAGCTGCTAAATTCTGTCCTTCCTATGATCACATGCCTTCAAAGTAATTTCTTACCAGTTGATATGATGTCGGTATTCTGTGAAAGATTTTTCTTTCCCCTTGCTTTTGCCTGTTCCAGAATCTGTTTAAGAGGGAGAGTTTGACTCAAGGGCACACAGAGAATTGTTAGGAGTGGTGGGTGTCGCTTGACTCCGTATGACATGGTACAGAAGATACCTCTGTATTGCTGTTTCTTGGTAATGGGACATCTTTTCAGGTGGGGAAAACTGAGTGAAAATGGCAAAGAGACTCTTGTATGTCTCTCTACATAAACATTCTTTGTCCGTCGTTCTTCTGAGTGCTAAAACATGACTACTGTGTCTAGCCATCAAAATGAAACCTTTTGTGAATGGGCTGTACTCTGTCATCTGGCTTTTGTGCAGAATTGCTTGCATGAAAAAACATTAATGTTGTTAAACTGGAAACTCTCTGAGACGTAAATATTGCGTCTTCCTGTCTACGTACTGCAGTATTCTGCATGTATACAGCTCTTCAAATTATTTTTACAAGTGAGTTTAGTAGGATATGAGTGCTTCCATTAGTTTCTCTCTCAGCCTTTCTACATCAAGCATCATTTTAGTTATGTACTTGGATGACATTTTACATCAGGGAGAGGGATTTTATTGTAAGCATCATCAGCCCACTGATAACTTTTCTGTTTCATTACTCTACTTCCACTCTCAGTAAATAACCTTCCACCAGTTCATTGTTTGGGTCTCAGTAATCCCGTTTGAAATTCTGGATTGTGAAATTGTACTTCAAGTTATTAACAGGAAAAAAGAAAATACTATTACAGAGCCTGTGGTTGAACATACTGTCAAAGATGATCTCTGAAGCAATATAAAAATAGTTTCAGCTGGACATGGGGTAAAATACTAATATCTTAAGGCTCTTCTCAGTTACTTCTCTTATAAACACATTTTAGGGGGAGTAGATATAAAGTCTTGTGATCTGCAGAATGTTTGGTTTAAGTATTTAATTATGGTAGCTCTGTTGCCAGAAATCTGTGTTTGAACTATGTCAGTGACTAATGGGAAGGTAGTTATCTGTATTTTTTAATTGAAACCTATTGTTCCCTGTCCGATCTGTTGTAGAAGAGGAGGAAAAACTTTGTTTCATGAAGACTGTTGGCAGTGGCTTTTGGGTTGTTTTAGTCCACATCTCCTTGATATGTTCTTTTACAGATATGTCAGGGACTTACCTTCTTTTAAAGATATGGATAGCTTATTACTTAGAAAGTCTAACTCACATTTGTGTGTATATATATGTGCATGAATCTGTTTATATCACTAGCGTGTGTGGGACATGTCTCAAAGTGCTGGTATTGGTTTTTCAAAGGAGTCTGGTTTTTGATGAAATTAATATAAAATATGTGGCTTAGTGTCATGAGAAGTTTTGAAAAGCAGAACCATTACACTTTTTTGTTGTTCCAGGCTCAGTTACAGTACACAAATAATTGTGTGTACATTTCCAGGAGCAAAAAGCATGGTCAGCATTAAAAAATTAAACAACTAAATTCCTCTGTTTTATACTGTCTAGCTGTTTGGCTTCCTGCTTATTCCCAGCTGCGCATCTTCCTGCCTTGACATCCCCAAGTTGTGGATTCACACTTGAATTAATGCTCTGTATTTTGAACACATTTTTAAATTTTGCAGCACTACTGTTAATATGTAGTGTTTTTGTTTCCCCTCTGAACTGAAGGCCCTTTAACAGTCTGCTCAGACAGTTGTGTCTCCTTCTTTCTGAAAGTGCCCGTGGACATCTTTTCTGCAGATAATGCCTATCAGTGGTTTTGATTAGGCTGCCTTCTCCCCTTAAGTAAGCTCTCGAGCAGTAAACCAAGTGGGAGGTTATGAAGGTTATGTAAGTTACCCACTTCAGTAGTTTTAATTTTCTTTTCCTGTCAAAAAGATTTATGAAACCATGCTAATTGCAAAGAATTTTGAGGTTTTGTAAGGATATTCAGTTCCATTATTTAATATTGATTCGAATGTGGCTGCTGAATTTTTAATACATTAAAAATGGACCTCTTAAAAGTGGTTGCGAGGTGCTGCTTGTATGTAGTCCTTTCTTAAATCTCTAAGCAATGGCCATCCATTCCATAGGAAACTTGACCCCAATTCTGCTTTTGCGTGTTGCACTCTGTAGCACAAGAGGTGGAGATGTCACAGCATTTTTGAGTAGAATTTTTTATTTTTAAATACTGAGTTCTTAATGTTTTACATGGGAAAATTCAGTACGATGGGCTGTTTGACTTGATAGTTCTTATGTTTTGTGCTGTCTCTGGCTTTCCATCTTCAGTTTGCTGCACACTGTATTTGCAAAACAGTTGAAGTTGTTTTGAGGACACTGTTAGAAGAAATTACATGGGTGTCTTCTGGTTGAATAACCACTTATTATCACTATTGATGTCTTTAAACTGTCCTCATTAGTGCTTCAGTTTATATTAATTCATAGTTTTAGTGCTTCCATGTAATTTTTTAAGCTGAAATCTTTTTTCTAGCTATAACAGCTACTGCAGATTCCTTGCTTTTAGTTCTAGCAATTCACTATATTGTATATATATTCACAGACTTTTTTTTATGTGCCTAGAAAAAGTTTCCTGTCCCTCTTTGAACATTTGTTTCCACCTAATGATCTGGTTTTGCTGTGTTTATTCTGTGGCCTGTGGCTACAGCATGTTATGTTAGCTGAGTGCTGGAAAG
Organism: Falcunculus frontatus; assembly: GCA_013398115.1. NCBI lineage: Eukaryota > Metazoa > Chordata > Aves > Passeriformes > Falcunculus > Falcunculus frontatus. Next base: position 50,243 of record VZRV01001413.1, read on the forward strand.
AGCTGTGCTGATGCTTGCCATGTGCTCGTTTACTTGTGCGTGATTTTTTTTTTTGTCTGCTTATTTTTACGCACACTCAGTCTCGCCATCTCATCGTGTTATTTTTCCAAACCTGCATCTGTCTGCTTATTGGAAGCTTTGCGTTGGAGTCATGCTAACATGGAACATTTATCTTGGTTGATCTTGTGGCAAGCAAACTCTGCGGTTGGCTTTGTTTTTCTAAATGATGGCCTTTCATTTATTTATTTTTAAAGGAAGTCTTTTTTATCTGCTTACCATATATGTCTAATTAGAGCTTCCCCATGGTAACGTTCAAGTGGTTCTTGCTTAGATGGTACTGAATAGTTTCCTATAAACCATGAAGCTGTCTTTTATCTGATCAAAAGATTATAAAACAAATAGAGAAGATTTCTACTTACTACTTTTTAGCTTGGATTGATTTGCTGTTGCAGCTTTAGCTGTGCTGCCTTATTAGTTCTGTCTAGGGATGAGTTCATGAGGTATGTGTACCCTGCTCTGTTTTGAACGTGGTTGCTCCATCTACACAAGCAGAAACGTAGCCTGCAGTGTCACCACTGCCATGTGCTGGAAGCAGCACTGTGTAAAGAGGGCTAATGGAAGCTCAGACTCTTCTGCCACTGCATTTTACAAATCTTCTGTGAGTTACTATTCTGAGGTGCTTTTTAGTGTCAGCAAACTGAGCATCTGTTAGTACATGTCTATTAAGTATATTCTATTAACTGTTTAGTACATAAGCCATGCTAAAACAAATGTCGTTTTCTCTTTTTCAACCAGGATATTGTTAAAATAGTGTCAGAATTTAAGCTGTTGTATCTTTTCTTTTTAGTGTGCTTAAGGGGCTAAGATTCCTTTTTCCTGGACAAGGGTTTGTTATGTGTGCGTGGTTCTTCTGCCTCTCCAGCTTCACTGTAGCATCAGAAATCCAACAAATAAACTGATATTTTGAGTGCAACTAATTACTGCAGAATGCTAATTGTAACTCTTCTTCATTTGTTTCTGCAGAATGACAGGAAGGGAGTTTTTCTCTCGATTTCCAAGCCTTTATCCTTTCCTTCTCAAGCAGTTAGAGGTTGTAACCAATACTTTGAACAGGTAAGAGGATGTCTGAGAAAACTTTGAAATACAAAGTGAAGTGAAGAGTTTAAACTGAGCTGTATCACATACACACCCTAGTGCTGCCATTGTATATATCAGTGCTTCTTGAAATGATACAATTCTAATGTTTTTGCTAAGGCTTTTTTCTTTTAACTTCTGCACATTGCATTAAGTCTCTGAAGATTGAGCTACTGTTGAGTAATTAACGTTTGCTGTGTTCTTAGGATCAGATGTAAAGGAACTTATATTTTTCAGGGAAACAGAACCCGGGTGTTTGAGTGTCTCACGTTTAACAATGAGGCTTCCTAGCATGTTTAAGTGATACGGGGTCATAGGCTTCATGTAACTCCACATGAACACTTTCCAGCCTGTGACACACTGGCTCTGGGGAAAGTCCTTGATCTTATTTTAAAGACTTCACAAATGGTGGCTGAGAGCTACAATTTGATCCATGCAGACGATACCGTTTGGGATGACGCTGTTACCTCCAGGTTCATGAACTTTTAAAGTAAACCAGTGCTGGCTTTGTTTTTTCTTCAAATGCTGCGATATAAACTGTGGAAGTTGAGCAGCTGATTTATGGGTGGGGTTCAGCTGACTGTTTAATGGGCCTAAGGTGGATACTTGGAAGCAGGAGTTTCACCAGTCATTGCATGTTTTGCAGTCTCTGCTCTAAGAAAAGAGGTTGTGTATATTCTGCACAGCAATCTACCTGGCGCTATAAAAGGTGACAGTGTTGTCACTGGCAAATTTTGGGAAGTTTTTCAGTTGAAAAAGATTGAAAACTGCTGTATGAAATGTTGGCCTCGAATGCTTTTTTCAGTGTGGATTAAGACTTGTATCTTATTATTAGTTATTAAATAAATCAAAAAGTATTGATTTTAACTTGCTTTTCTGATTTTTTTTTTTTTTTTTTTACCATATGAATGGTAGACTGTTGGTGTCAATGACAGGAACTATTCTTTAGGAGAATGTGTTATTTACTAAACACACATTTCCTTTCAAACTGATAAAAACACTTATTTTAAACCACCTGTTTGTAACTCAGCTCTCTGTTTCCCAGTTCATAGAGAAACATTATCTGTGCAGGTTTTTAATATTATTTAAAAATGAAGGCAGCTCACCATATTTGGGAATAAAGGAGGCTTGGAATAATGTGGGAAAGTGAAGGCAATACAGCCATGGGTGTGTTCATTAAAGGGGTCCCCTGCAGAAGAACTGGATGCCATATTTGATGCCAGCAGGGTTTGCACTCCCGTGTAATGATCAGCCTAGGATAATTCCTTGAACCAGAGATGCAGAAGGCTGTTTTGTGGGGAAGAGGCTCAAGACTAGCATGAAGGAGGATGCTTTGTTCACCAAATGCTTCTTATACCTTTTTATTTAGTGAAGCTGAAGAGTTGAAAATCCATCCAAGCCTGTTTCTTCTGCTGTTAATCCTGGGAAGACTGTATCCATCTCCAATGGACAGCTCTCACTCAGCGCTCAGCACAGCACCATTTGTCCCCTTTATTATAAGGTAAGGTGATTTGGTGGTGGTTTTTTATGTGATGGGAGTACTTTCTTGAATCTTTGGAATTTTTTTAATAAAATGCTTTTTTAAGCTTCTCTTCAGTTTTAATTCTTAAAGGAAAAAATGGTTCGACTTTCCTATATTGTTAATACTTGTTTTGGAGAATTAGAAAGAATACCCACTTATGCAAACCGTTGTATGACTTGTTTGTAAGTCTTCATCTGCAAATTGCTGTATGGCATCACTGCTGCCACTGAGAGGCTAAATGAAAACTGATGAGCTTGACAGATTTTAGCAATGCAAGATTTGCTATACCAGCTCCTGATGTTTTCTTCAGTCCTGCAGAATGATTGTAACACATCAGTGTAATTAATATATAGATTTGCAGATGTGTGTATGTATCTGTCTCCATATCTGTCCATGTATGTACCTGGCTAGATAAAGGTATGGATCTGTCCTTCATCTAATATGTTTCTAAGATAACTTTTCAAATATTTCTACAGTGTAACTTTCATTTATATGGTGGTTACAAGAAGATATTCAGCAGATATTTTTGCTACTCTGTATGCCTCTGGTTTGAGATTAGGAGCCTCGTGAGGGAACCAGGGGTGTGGTGGGTGAGGAGAAATGAGCATCACCAGTATTTGAGAGGAAGTCTTGCTATCTGTGTGAAAGCTTCAATGCAGTAGGGTGAGAAACTTCTGTGCTTAGTCTTGCTCCTCTTGTAGTAAAACAAGACAAAGTTGCTGTTATTCTAAGATCTTCCAATTTTTATTTTAAACTACTGTTTATGTTAGAAAATAGCATCTCTGCTTATTTTTCACAGCGGATATGATGTATCTCTTGCCTTTTATAATGGTTTTGAATTTTCAAGAATAAATACTAATTACCTTTTTTTCTGAAAGGAAAAATCCTATAGTGGGAGTTTTTAAATGCACTGTATTTAACAATTAAATATGTCTGGCTTTCTGCCATATCTGAATCTTAAATGCTTTTTGGCTAAATGTTTAAAACTATTTGTTACATCATTAATTGGCTGTTTTGATGCCTTTATCAATGCACTGGAGAATGCTTGTTGTTTTTTTTTTAATATAATGTTTCAGCATCATTTTGGTTATCACTGATAGATTAACTTCTGATAAGCTTTTAGTTACAGCCTTTTAGTTTTGTCTTTGTTTCTATTATGACCACTACTTTTTGCAAGGTACGTACACCAGCAAAATAACTTTTCACACTTAGTTAGCTTGTTATCTTGAGGTTACATAAATTCGTTCAGAAGATGTGGGGAGAGAACCCAATAAAATCTTTTAAGAACCTGGAACATTTAAGAGACCTGTCCTGTTGGACCTACGTTCCTTTAAATGTGTTCCTAAAGTGGAATGATGCAGCAGGTAAAGATGATGTTTTCTGCATTTCTTTTCCATTGATTTTGCCAGTAAATGCTGTGGATGCAGGTATAAAACTAGCATAAAATTACTACATATTTGTGACAAAAAAGTGTATGTGGGTGTACAGACATCCATTTTCTGTCTGGTTACTTAGCAAAGTATTGGAATTTTTATGGTTGCCAGGGGACAATACCAAGGATTCTGCAGGGGTAAATATATTTATGGTATAGTTCAGTGTGTTGTTACTGGCTGTACTTCTGTCTACAGTTCTTACACCCTTGTTCTTTGAATGCCATGACTGTTTTCTGTTCAGTCTGACTGCATTTGTTGGAATATACAGCGATGATTTATCTTGGTAAAACAAATACGTTGCTATTTTCCCTTCTGTTTCCCTTCCTATTTTTCATTCTGCAATAGCAAATGAACAAAATTAAAATTGTTTCCTCTTCATTTGGTTGTTCTTTAGAAGGTGGTAACGAAGGTTGTTGTGAAGTAACCACTTTGAGAGGATCGAAGAGAAGGTCTGGTGCCAAAGGCCCTGTACACCAAGTCATTAAATTGTATATATAAACTGTTTGTGTGAATTGCTCGGTGCAGTGTTGTGTTCTATAGCATCTGCATATACATATAATGGCATGGTAGTCCAATGCATTTATAACATGTAATTGCCATGCCATACTTTTACCATGAGATTTTTGTTAAGAGGTGGTGTATCAGTGTCAGGGAAGGATAGAGCTGTGCAGTGAGGAGAGAGGAAGAGTGAATGTGACTCATGACTGGTCTTGCAGGGCTGAGCCTGCAGTGAAGTGACATTCATTTGCTGCACTGAGAAGACGAACAGAGTATTGTGTTTGCAAGTGAATGAGCAGTTCTGTGAACAAAACTGGGTTGAGCAGAAGGAATCCAAGTTGGGCTTTTGAAGAGCTTCACTTAAACTCGAGTGGAATTTTCCATCCAGTGGGAGTAGAGCTGTGGTTGCTCTGACCGTGCCGAGATGAATTGCACAATATGAGCAGGATTAAATGCTGCAAGGACAAATCTCAATCTCTGTGCACATAGTTGTTACTCCCTGTTGAACTAGGACATTTGATTACCTATCTGCAGTTCTCTTAAGCTATTTTTCCCCCTGCAGATGTTTTATTTGGAAGGGAACACTTTGATTCACTTATTACCTCACTTTTTTTTTTTTTTAGAGAGCTAGGTAGGTCTGTTTTAATGGTTACTTTCTAAGATGAAAGAATGTACAGCATGTTTTTGATTAACAAGGGAGCTAATCGGGAGGTAATGTTTTAAGTATGAAGCAAAAACATAACCTCCCTTTTGCCTCCCTCTCCCTTTTTCAAAGACCTGTAATCTCTTCAGAATGATCTAGAATTGAGTTACCTTATGTCCTTTTGTACCATGGCATTGACAGTGTGTTTGTTTAGTGTTAAATGTTCTGGGCTGAATGCTCTGAAGGAGTAAAATGGATATTGCTTTATTAACTTGGATACTTTTTCACTAATTGGAGTCTATTTGAGAGTGTGACTTCTTAATATTTTAGAAAGTTTTTTTAAAAATTAGCTTTAAAATGTCAAACAATGTAAGGTTTTAAAACCTTGTTTGGATATATGTGCCTTGGCTTCCCCTTGACAAAACTTAATTCTTCATGAAATTTTAAAACTTCCGCAAATAGGCAGATTTCAAAGCAGTGCTGCTTCTAGGTGTATTATGTTGCAAGAAATACGAATGTCTTTCTGTGAAATTAACAGAGTTATGAAATAGACAGTTTTCTTGGGCAGAATTTTGTAACTTGCATCTTTGTGCAAAACAGAGGAGCTAAATTCTGAAGTCCCACGGTGCAGTTTCCAGTCAGGGACCAGGGTAGGTGGCGGTGGGAAGCACTTTACAGCTGTCCTCTTTGCCCTTCTACCCTTCTGTATCCACCACCCTGGACTGATAGGGTTTTGATTTTGCACTCGAGAGCTTGTTGTTAATATACAAGGATAATCACTGTGACTGTTAGTTAATGATAGACACTAAGATGCAAGGAAAACAAAACCTTGTGTGTCGTGAGGAAAAATGTTCTGTGGGATGGAGCATTGTCATTTTTTAATTTAAAAAATTTAAAAAACTGTAAGCCATTCCTAACAGAGTGTTTAGAGAAGGAGAGAGAAAATTCTTATCATCTATGAGTTTTGGAAATAGTGAGATTGATCCAGGTTTATTTTAGCTTCCTACCAAGCGGAGCAGCTGACCGTGATTTCTGAGGCTCTCTGTGAGTTTCAGTTGTCTTACTATTTCATAAATGTGAGAAAGTTCACTTCTTAAGGGAAAAGACTCAGATGTAGTAGTATTACTATTGCAGAAGGTTATGTGAATTTAAATTTTCACCAATTAGTAAGGTTACTTGCATGTAGGTTGCTGTTTTGAAAAAGTTATTCTTTGTTGACTTGTGCCTATAGGTTTGATTGCTCTGTGTTGTGTTTAATTATGCTAAATTATATCCAGTGTGTCAGGTGACTGGTTCTGTTCCCCTGTAGCCCTATGACAAAGTCTGTATGGGCTTTATGGGAATGGGTTTAGGGTAAGATGGATAATAAAGAAACAAAATTCAAATGTAAAATCAGAGGTGTCTGTGAGACTTTGAGATAAGTTTTAAATTGTAGGTTTAATAAAAAGCATAAGAGACAGACAAGTGGTGAAGTTCTAGTAACAAGATATCCTCAATTTTTTTGAGAAGAGCTTGGTGGAAATAATTCATGTATGTGTATTTTATAAGCTAAAATTGCTGTTTATGTAAGTTGTTTAAATGCAGATTAGCTGGTGTTTTTGTTTCACACATGTACAGTTATATGTGTGGGTTTAGTATATCATTCTGTATCTGACTTGAAAGCAGCCATCTGATTTTCTGTAGGCTGAGCACTGGTATCTTTTGGTGAGTGGCCAAACAAGGTAGCTGACTGATTGTGCTAAGTGTTTTTCCTCTGCCTTTCTCCTCTTTTCCCTGTATTTTAGTGTGACATGGCGGCACTAGGAGAATTAATATTAAAACTTCCCAGGTTTCAACTGTCATTTCCGTAAGACTGGGAATCCTATCAGGGGTCTGATAAGGAAAGAGCTTTTGTGGGAATGCCTTTTCATATTAGATTAAAAGAACTACATGTGTTTGTTGCGGCCTTGTTGTATTAAAATAGCTGCTTTTGATTACAGTTGTTTATGAAAGCTTCTCCCTGGGTTCCCTTATCAACTGCACATCTTCTCAGTCTTTGGTCTCTGCTTTTTTAATTTGTTTTGGGGTTTTTTTAGTTAGTAATATTTCTTTAGTATAACTGCTCAGCATTATAACTGTCTGCAAATACTGCATTATTTGGAATCACTGTGAGACTGGGAGCAGGCTCTGACTCATTGGAATGCCCTGTCCTTGTTGGGGAAGCTCATGGGGCTGACCAGTCATTGCAAGATGAAGACAGATATCCTTTTTATTATGGGCAAGTTTCCCAAAACATGGACTGGTGTAGACATTTGGAAACATAGAGCAATGTGCTCCCCTAAAGCATACATTGTTTTTCAGATTTTTATTGTATTAAATCTCTTGCTTGATATCTAAAGTGGAAATTTTGCACAGCTGGGGAAGAAGGAGGGAAGGACAGGGATGTGTTTCCCCACTGAGCTTATCTCTAATGAATTGGGACTGTATTGGAAGTCTTCCATTTCTACTTAGTCTCTTCTCTGTGCAATTCTGATTGCATAGTGATTGATGCTGATCTGTAAAAATATTTATGGTTCACTGTAAATATTTATTAATAAGAAGGGTTTCAATCTTTTTCTTCCTTTTAGCATTTTTAAATCACAAATTGTAAGCAGGCTGTAATTTTTTCTAATTTGATTAAGTTCAAATTGTAGTGCTAGAGATGAATGCTAAGGGCTTGATGGGCAGTAGGCTGCTCAAGACCCTCTGATCTTCTAAAACTCTTTATTCATCTTGTACATTCTTTACTGTATTCCCATCTTTTCTCTGAAACTGTGGACAGATGTGTCATAATTAAGTGGCGCTGATGGGAAATAACACAACCCTTAGGTATTCATAATTAATTTCTTATTCCAGTTTTCACTGTGTTCATCAGTCATTGGCAGATTATTGTCTGAAGCAGTTTAGGAAATATTCACAAACTTCAGGGGGCTGTCAGATTCATGGGGAAATAAAGGGTGACATCTATCAGAGAGGCATTCATGAACACTGAGAGTAACTCTCTTTTTCCAGTGTTGCAGACTCCTGAAGAGGACCAGTGGCTGGGATCCTGGGTTAAAATTTATTGTATGTTGCATTTGATGTATACTTGCTTGAAACATGATCCAGTAAAAAATATGATGAGGTGCTGAACTGTCAACATATGATTGGTGAAGTAATTTTATTATTCATTTATGTACTTAAAATTAACCAGTAATTATGGTACTTATCTGCTGGTCAAGATAAGTATCCAAAAAACAACATTTAGCTTATTCTGGAAAAGTATTTGCAGGAAGGAACATGAAAATGGAGAGAAATAATACATTAACTATCCAGAGGATGATAAGGGAAACCAAGTATAATAGTATTTTTAAAAGCCAATATTCTTTAAAAAGAACAGTCTGAGTTTGAGAAGAATCAGTACTGGGAAGGCTTTTTAGCAATGGGCTAGATACTTTTGGTGGTATGGCTGAAAGGGAAATGTCTTTGAGAATCCAGATCCTTTGGATGTTTTCGTGGATCTGATGATATGTTTTTTAAATTGCTCATATTGCAGTTTTGCTTACAATCATCTGAAGCTTTGAAAATCATCTCAAGGTGCTGAGACTTGTTTTTTTCATTCAACTTCCCTTTCACAGTGTTCAAAATAATGACCGAGTTGCTAAGACAGAAAGTAGTCTTTGTTTTGGTTTTTTTCCCAGCTGTTGGTAGTAAGTGGTGTGTTTTTCTTTCTGTTATTCTGGAGTAGTGAAACATCGTGCTAACTGTTCACAAATTAACAAAGTAAAATATGGTTGTGAATGAGATTTTTTACATGATCTTGAGTTAAGAGCAGAGTTTTTTTTGGTCTAGAGTGCTGTGAACCAAAATGGAGGCTCTACCCTCATGTAACTTCAATGATAATTACATAAACCTAGAGTCTACCTACCTTGACATACTGCTTGAGATTTCTTGATGGGAATTTAAGAACAGATGCCATTTAAATTGTGTCAACATGTTCTGTAGAAAATCTCCATTTGACAAGAACATATTTCTGTTTCTCTGAAGTTCACACACTGTATTAGTAATAGTTTTCATAGACTCAGATGTTAGAGACCCTAGGTGTTTTGGCTTGCTAAACCACAACAATTCAAGTTTCTGATGTTGATTCAGCTTGGTATCAGTTGGCCACTTGTTTACATTAACCTGGACCTTGGTGACAAGAAGAGAGAAATGTCTATAATTTTTCCTTAGAAAGCCCTCGGAAACATATGGAGAAACAGCTCCTGGCAGAGCTTGTGGACAGCTTTCACAAATAAAAGCCTGTATGCTTTGCCTGCATACTTTCTGCGGTATTTATGGCCACTCTGGTTTATTAAGTACTTGTGTGGAAAATACTGCTCTTAAAAAAACATAGGGTTTTATCTTAATTGCCCAAGTTGGAAGAATAAAATACTTAACACAATGTATAAAGAGACTAGAAGTTTGGGCAACCATTAACTTTACTTTAAAGGAAATAGATAAGAATTTAGAGATTTAGTAGTGCATAAATAACCTGAAATTAAATTTGGCTTGTTTCTGTCCATGGTTTTGCTCAGACATTTCCTGAGCTACATTTATGTGTTGATTGTAGATCTAAAACCTCCAACAAACTGTTGGTACTTCTGTAATAGTTTCCTACTCTACAGGTAAATATTGAGGAGCTCTATCAAAACTCAGGTTTTTCTGGTTTGTTTTTTTTTTTTCTATCTCTAAAGAACAAAAAATTATCTTCAGGCCAATTACAATACAAGTTACCACAGAGAAATAAGTTTTTAAATTAAATGCTTTGGATACTTTAATTGCTAAGGAACATGGAAAAACAAAATGGAAAATTGGTGTGTTTCCTTAAAAGCACAAACCAAGCAAATCAATAAATGAAGAAAAGAAACTGTGGGTACATGTGTAGCAAATTATTTTTGATATTCCAGGAAACCTTACTCTCCCAGTAATGACTTGGTACTGTCCTGCTGATTCATCCACAGTATGGAAGTCCAAGTTAATTGTGTGGAAGCATGAGTGTATTTTTTTTAATTCTATTTTTGGACCTCACTTAGCTTGGAAACCTGTCACACTGCATTTGAAGCTGCTAAAGGTATTCCTTTAGGAGATAATTTGAAGGGGAAAAAATGAGCTAGTATTTATTCATGAGGAATACATACAATGCTCTTGAATCTTAATATCCAAACTCATTGTAATAGGAACTGAATCCGTTGGTAAATACTTTTCTCTCTGATCTCTGACCACCATCCGTGTTTTTCCTACTCTAATTTCTTGGTTTTAATTCTTGCTTTGGAACTGATGACATAGCTTGAACTGTATAACTTCATCATGGAGGAAAGACAAAATCTCCTTCTCATACTACCTACTGTGTCTATATAGAATCAGACAGAAGACTTACCACAATTTTTTCTTACAGTGCATTTGTTAGGACCTTGTGGCATAACTAGCTCCTGGAGTAGCTATCTAAAGAGTAAAGAGTACCATCTGTGTGCTTTTTATTTATTTATAGTTTTCGATCATTTTCATCTTTTTAAAGCCCTGGCGGCTGCTTAAGTGCTCTAACCTGCAGGTGTAGGTGGTTGGTTTGAATTGCAAGGCCTTTCCTGCCTCATGCTGCACTCTTCTCCCAAGTTCTTTGTGATGGTGGTAGGATACTTGGTTTGCCTTAGAAGCTCAGAGGCCCCTTTTGCAGAATATTCACTGTATCACTAATAAGCAGTGATGTTAGTAATGCACAGATCACTGTGACAACAGCCAGTAAAACCTAGAAATAGACATTCCTCTTCTTGTTAGCCCTTCTAACAACTGTAAGAATTATTTAATATAATGAACATATTTTCACCAACAGGTGTAATTTTCCAAATTAATTCTACTCATTTGTTTCTATGACCTTGATATAAAAGGTAGTCCTTATTTGCGTTGTTAATTTGGGTCATATAAAGTCTTTTGAGGGGGAGAAATAAGAAAGGGTGGAAAATAAGCACATAGGAAACACCTGCAGGTTTGTTTTTTCTTTTTTTTTTCCAAAAGAAGTTTAAGATATTATTATTTACAGCTAGTGTTCTGTTGTTTGTAGCCAGAGTAATAAATTAGATACTTTGATGTGTGCAGAGGAGTATGGAATCTTTGTGCCTTATGAGAGTTGGTCATAAATCACGTCAGTTAGGAGGGCAGGTCAAGATCTAAGTGATGAAGCTGGAACAGAGCAGTGGAAATGCACTGAATTGAATCTACGGTTACACGGAGCGAAACCTTCTCAGATTTATTGACTTTTTGTTCTTGATCATGGACTGTTTCAAGTAAACATGTTTACATCCAATACCTCATGCACCTAGATAAACAGTACTGAGTTCAAGGTGAAATACTACAGTTAATAGCCCTCAAGATTGAATAGAAGTATATCACATGAGGATTTTGCAAGTTTCATTCTTGTTTCTGCCTTGAAATATAATAAGATTAGGTTGGCCTAATGTATATTTTTACATATGACAACATTTTAGATAATTCCTAGATTTGGAAGTGTACTTATATCTGACTGCATGTAGTGTCACATACTGAAAATACTTCCCACCCCCAAGCACCTTTCGAATCAGAGGAGATGAAACAGTTTTAAATGCAGGTTTGTACACACATCCATGCTGTCCTAATGGATGCAAGATTCCACTGGTTGTATTTCCTACAGAGAGGATGACCCTGCAGCAGATTTGACTTGTGCTGTTGCCGGGTGAAGCTCAGAGTCTGGATGGTGAAGTGCCACATTTGGAGGTCCTTTTCTGCCGGGGTCCCGACAAGGCAACTGTCATCACAAAAATGAGACTCATCTCAGGGATGACAGTGTGCTAAAATGCTGCAGGAGGAGTAACCTGAATAGTTTCGTAGCCTTGATATGCTTCTTTCTTAAGCTGCTGGGTTTTGCTGCAGATACAAACTGAGTTACTGTGATTGCTGTAATTGTGCAGTAGTATTTCTTGATGCAGTTTGTGAGATTGCTTCCCGTAATGGTTGCTAAATTCTAGATAAAAGAAATTTTTAACAATACAGGTAGTACACTTGGTGTTAAAGTGTATAGTTTGGAGCTTGGTATAACAATGAACAAAAAATTGCAAAATTGGGTTAGAATGTTATTTTTCTGTTGCTCAGTTGTTTTATTTGCATCCAGTCTTTCTATCCCTTTTTGAGAACTGATCCTGCTTAGTTTTATTTACAGGTGAGAGGTTTTGTATAAGTGGGATCCAGTAAAACTCAAAGCTCTCTGTTCTAGGGTGCTGTTAGAGGATGGAAAAACTAGTGTATGTTTTGACATTCTCCTGGCAAACCTCTTGCATGATTCAGGAATGAAGCCAAGTGCCTTCAAAACATGAGAGATGTACACCCAAGTGCCTTCAGGGTATGCAGAAGTTCAGGGATAGGTCACTAGTGGTGACTCGGCATGACATCTGGCATATGTATGCGAAAGAAGGAGTATTTTTCAAGTATTATCAATGCTGTTTCTTGCTGGGGGGTGGGGATTGGAAACAACTGTTTTTCTTTGAGTGCTAGATTTAAAAATAAATAAATATTTTAAATAAATGTGGAGAAACGGTAGGAATGTTAACTTGTCTCAGATTTGGGAAGCTGTTTGTTCATGTGAAATACCTTTCATGTGTTCCCATACATGTTCCTATAAAGCAGATACTTCATTGTTCCTAAACCTTTGTGGTGCTTTGTGGACTTCATAGGCTTGCTGTTCCCAGGGTTCCCGCTGAGGTGTCAGTCCCTGTGAGCGCCCTGCACCCTGTGTGGCAGCCTGGAGTGTGAGAAGCGTGCATGAATGTACAGCAGGTGTGTAGGACAGTGGCAGGCTGCTGGCTGGGTTGCCCTTTGGGCAGGCAGGAGCTGTGGGATTGCATTTCCCTCAGGCACAGAAAGTTGCAGAGCCGGGTCCATGGTGTCCTGGGGGAGCTCTCCATGACTGGGCACCTGTGTGGTTGCTCCATGGGAGGACTTCAGGCAGCTGAGAAAATTTTGCCTGTAATGTGAAACTATTTTCTTCTTTCTAAATATAGAGCAGTCACTTCTATTTTCATAATAAAATTGATAAAATAATAGAGTGTGAGAAAATTTGGCATGTAAAATATTGTACCTCCATTGTATGTAGGTGCATGTGTTATAAGTCTTTGTTTTTAAGACAAAAAAGTTAAAGTCAGGTTATTTAAAAATATTTAGTAATTCATTGCATTGTGTTTGAGGAAAAAGCCCCCTCTTGAAGCATGTAGTGTTGGGAAGTACCCTTGCACAAGTTAGAGGAAACCCTGGCATTTTACCCATTTTCCACTCCTGTGAAGACATTTTAGATTCCTTGGATTTGCAAAAGATCATAAACAAAATTAAGAAAATGTGGTTCAGCAGAGCTGAAAGAATGGTTGCAGACAATCACTTCTTGGGTTTCAGTTTACTGTGAAGTAGGATTAAAATGTTTTGGTTTTTAAAAAAAGGAAGTTTTTTTAGGAAGAGCCAAACTGAATTTCTTCTTGCACCTTGTCAATACAGGATTGAAGCTTTTCCTATGGAAGAGTCTCTAATTGTGACTGTTCTGCTTTAGCATCCTTTTTTGAAAGATGACCAGTGTGTGAAAGGGAAGTGCAAAGATGGTCTTTGTAAAAATCATAGTAGAACATACAACCTTATTTGCAAGGGTGAAAATTGCCACAAAAACCTGTTCAGGGGATAGTTCCTCTCTCTAGTTCTCTGAAGGAGATCTGTGTCTTTCAGGTATGCCATGGCATAACATACCTATTTCAGTTAAGACTGTTTAGTTTCTTAGTGTTCAAAACCCTATTAATTTTGTTGCAGGTTCAAGATGGAAACTGTTTTCTGTATTTCTTTCATGTGAACTGAAGTCAACTACTACTTTGAGAGTTGATTTAAATTTGCTACAGATACTTGAAAATTTAGAATACCTTTTAATTTCATGTAATTTTTCAATATGTAGGCATGACACTGCAGGGTTTTTTGGTTTATTTTTTAGCAGAGGTCACAATCATTTTGGCAGGGGATAATCTCATCTACATGTGATGTTGTAACCTGAAAATACATAGGAAGTAATTCAGGAAAGGGATGAGAGTACTGGAGTAGGGAAGGCCGTCTCTCTGGAGTCATCACAATCATCTGGGAGCTATCAGAGCATAACTGCAGTGGTACTGCATTTTCCATCACCTAAGACATTTGGCCTTTTTTGTCTAAACCCTGCAGTAACTTCCTCAGTTTTCTGGGTGGCTGATACCAAAATTGACACATGCAACAATTACTGACTTCGAAAGACTTAGCCTAACCTACTTAGCTGGCTATGGACTCTTAGTCATGTCAATTCAATATAAGTGCTACTGAAGTAGTATATGACTGGTTAATGTGTTTTGTGAGCTCATTCTGTATGTGTTTTCATAAATCTACAGCCAGTCATCAAAAGCTTAATATCACTAAAAGATGAAAGATACTTTTGGGCATTTACTTTATATGGAGTCTTGCATCTTAGCAGTTAATTTTAAATAAAAAGTGTTTTTCTTTCAGATACTAATTATAAACAATGGAAAATTATTTTCCAATGTCTTTTACTTCCTGCCTTTAAATGTGTTCTAAAAACCAGTGGGAGATTTGGCCCAGAATTCAGTAGGCACCATGTTGTGTTCTCATGGAAACATCTGATTAACAACATGGAGCTAACAGTTTAAGTCAAACTCATAATATATTTGAATATGATTAGTAAGTAACATAAACTTCAAGAAGGATGGTATAGGACTATATACTTACCTGTTTCATGGCATAATTGCATTTTTTCCTCTTTATTTCTTTTTCCTTTATGTAAACACCAGAACTTGTGAATGAAAACAAATCCTCTGGCATAGCTCTTGTATGACTTATCTTTCTGGGCAAATATTATTTCACTACTGAGCAAACTGTGTATTAGATTTGTGAGAAATATGTTTTAGTTTTCATTGCATTACGCTTTGTTTTGTTTTAGGCACGGCAGCGGATTGGAGCTGGATGACAAATAACAGGTATTTCTCCTTTCTGCAGGTGTGGGCACTCCCCCGTGTACCGCTGCCGTGAGATGTCCGGCCGGGCCCTTGTCCCGTTCGTTATGGCCAATGAAGTTGCACACACGGTGCTGGCCCTGCTGCAGGGGCTCCCAGACCCTGCTGCTCATTGCGTGCGACAGAACACTGTTCATGGAACCCTACTGCAAGTAAGCTTGGCAGGCTTGTTTTGCATTGATTTTTTTTTTTTTTTTTTTGTTTTCATTTTGTGGAGTTTTTGGTTTTGGTTTTTTTTTTTACTATAGGGGGTTTTTTGGGAATTTTTTGGTCATACTTGACAGCCAGATAACACACTATGAGTTGTGCTTAACATTCACACGTTGTCAAAACATACATGAAGATTGCTTTTGAGTTGATTCTGTCAGATGATAAATGTGGAATGCACATTTCAGCTGTCATTTGAAGGCAGTAAGCTGTAAGTCGTAACATTTACATTTCATATAATGTTTCATCTCCAGAGATTAATGTGCTTTAGGAGCAAATATCCCTATCTGAATGTATTTATGGAGAGATCTGTGTGACTTGCCCAAAATGACTGAGCAAATCCGAGGCAAAGCTGAACTCCATGCACCAATAGCATTGTATATATATTCAGACTTGCTACTTAGCCACAT
The DNA here is from genome assembly GCA_013398115.1 of Falcunculus frontatus. NCBI lineage: Eukaryota > Metazoa > Chordata > Aves > Passeriformes > Falcunculus > Falcunculus frontatus. The sequence continues at coordinate 66,178 of VZRV01001413.1, forward strand.
AATTATTTATTACTTCATTTGCTTTTCCTGCTACACCAGCAGCTTCCTGTCAGTGTGCTGTACAAGTTGTGGTAAGATTTGTACTTTGTCTTCTGGAAGCATTCTGGAATACAGCTCACTTACCGGAAATTTCTTCATTCTCCATATATCATTCCCCTGGTTTATGGCAGTCAGTTCACTGTGTTTCATTTTTAAGCTATCATGATAATAAGTTACTGATTTTTATTGCCTGTTTTTCACAAGCAACCCTCCAACAAAGCCATATTGTACATGATCAGCTCTGTTGATCTGTCTTAGTTGGCAAACTTTCTAGGTACACGTTCCCACTGTAAGATGTGTGCTGGGGTGTGTATGGCTGTTTTGATTTGGTTTTTAATTGTATCTTTTCCAGATTTTTCTCTTTTTCTCTTTTAAAAGCAAGACTTTTAAAGGGAAATAATATACTGGAAATCTAGGAAAATCCCTCTAGAGCTGTTAATGTAAACTTTACCTGTAAAGGGTTTCACAGCTCCTGAAGTGTTAGGAAGAGAGGGTTATTCCAACAGTGAGAATGAAATGCTTTCTCAATCCAAAATGATTACAACTCTAGTCATGAGGGTATGGACTGGCAGTAGTGTATAGAGCTATTGCCTTCTTTTCAGTTACCTGGAAAAATAAAAAAAATTGTGGAGGGTGAGTATGAAAGAGCCCAAAGGATGATCTAGTTTTTAATCCAGTATTGCTAACATGATCTTATGCATAGGTATAGGGAGTTTTCCATACCTGTGAGGTGGGAGATATTCCCAGGGCTTTAAACTGATTTTTCATCAGTTTTGAGCAACTACTAGGAGCTACTACTGCAATTTGTACTGCACAAGGAGAGACCAGCGCAGTCAGAGAATGATATTGTTCCAAGAAATGTCAGTTACACCATAACAGTTCAGTGGTTTGGTTTCTCACATTTGTCTTGGGCTTGGCTGATATTGCTTATGAATCAAGGATGCTCAAAATCTATCTTTAATGCTTAATTTAATTTAGTATAGGCTGACATGTATGGCAACTATCTGTTGCTAGTTTAAAATAACAAAGCATTCAGAAGAAATACTGTAGGGTGGCAAAGATATGCAAATAATGGAGGCAAGGCAGTGGTGTTTGTTGTAGCTCTAAAATACCAGTGCCAGGTAGCTCAGCCTGTAGCTTGCACCTCTTGTAAGCAGTACAAAGAAGAAAGTGTTGAGACTTTTTAGGGGCTGCTGGGTGCCTGGTTTCAGTTTTCTTTTTATCAGCGGTAATTGGGACTTGCAAATCTGCTGGTAAGGCTCATTGAACTGTAGAAAATTGGTATGGGGACTACTGGTTAAAGCACTGTTTCTCAGAAGGCTTACTTGAAGAGAGATGGTGATCTGGCAGTGTTCAAAACTGTTTGCACTGCTTTTCCATGGCACAGTGGAGGATTTATCACCCTCCTTGATACAAAACCAAAACAAAAATCCCTACTAAAAAGAGCAAGTCTGTACAAAACTCAATAAAATATACATTTTTCCAGCAATACAAGGCAAATATCTTATGAAACTGGAATTCAGTAATTTCATTTGTTCACTCACAAGAGAAGCTACTAAGTTCATTGACTGAGTTTTTTATTTCAGTGTTCATATGCTGTCACGTTCTAAAAAGGAAGGCTGGAATTATTCAGTATTAGGTGGCAGTGCCAGATGTAGTGAATCTTGAAGGTATATTTCAGTTATGTTTCGGAGTTATGTAATCAGTTCATCTGTTGCAAGCAAATGTTAATTTATAGAAAGATCATTCAGACGGAGTTCAGCATGGAGTACTTGTCCAGACATGGCTTGGTTTTCAAAGTGCTGAGATTGCCAAGAAGTGGTTTTTTGACCGTGGATGCAGATGTGTTGTGTTTAACTTCGGACCTCTGCATTATGTGAAAACGTGTCTTTTTCTCCATAGTGTTTTAACTGTGGCTCAATTTACATAGGAATGTGAATGTCCATGAGGATAAAATAATGTTATGCTTTACAGGGTTTACAGAATAATTCTTTTCAGGAATTATCTAAGAGGGGTGCTGCTGTTCTATGACACTTGGGGAGCTGATGATACTCTTAAAGAAGCAGTTCTGCATCACTGACTTGAATAAGACAACGAAAAATCTTTTCTATGCCTAAGGTTTTCTTTATGAGTACAGTTTCTGCTTTGCTCCATAATCCAAACTGGCATGGGTTGGGGGAAGGAAATCAAGTTTCTAATTCACAAGAAAATACAGAAATTTTGTACTAGCTTTTTTGAATAATGAAACATTTCTGGCTAGTTTTATTCTAAGATCTAGGCTTTTTAGCTGATCAGCTGAAAGGAAGAGCTCGTCCAGAGCTCTATGTAGGGACCTCTGGAAGAGTATCAAAATTTATGACTAGGGAAGCATTCATGTTTGTGAATCTTTCTGGTTTTGGCAGTTGCCAAGGACTTAGAAATATTTGGGAAGATTGTGAGGTTTCCTTATCAGAGGATCAAATGTTCTTTTGACCTTCTGCCTCTTTGAGATTGGAATATCTTCAGTATATATTCTGTCTTTCCAGAAAAATTGAGAAATTCTGAATGAACCAGGCAAGGCTGCCTTTTACCTTCACATCCTCGATCAGTCATTCCTTGGCTGTGATTGAGTTCCAACAGAGCTCCTCTCCTTGTTGTTTGCTCTGCTGCTTTTATCGGGGAGTTGTCACTGGTGCTCTCTAGGAGGCCCCTGGGTTGCTTACCAGTGCTGTGTTGGTCACCTAGCAGCTGCCAGGATGGCTGAAGCCCCGCATGAGGAGCAGGTCCTGGAGACACAAGGATGTTTCCAGCTGTCTGCAGAAGCCCTTGTCCACTTGTTGTGCATGGTTTGGCAGCTTATAGCAGACACCCCCTGCAGTGTCACCCACACTTCAGTCCTCACCGGTCGGCTCCCAGCTGGCTCATCGTCCGTCCCCAGGCAAAGCTCAGTGCATTCCGGTTGTTCTGTCACAGAGAGGTCAACCCCCATCTTCTCATCTTCCCTGTCTGTCCTTCCTAAAGAACCTGTATCCCTCCATTGCATTACCCTGAACATGTCAGCTATTGTATCTTGTCTCCATGATCCCAGCAAGATCACAGACTGCGTCTGCACACGGATCTTTTAATTCCTCTAATTCTTTAAACTCTTCCTTTGAGTGCTTTGAAGTGAAGAAAAGTTACAAGGACCCTATCATGATTTGTCCAGAAAACAAGGCAGCACTTTTAATTCATCTGGCTGTTGGTTATTTATGATGATTAAAAAACTCTCCCAAATGCATAAACTTTCAGATTGGTTTGCCAAGGAAAGCAGATGTTAGACTTCAGCTTTTGTTTTTATCTTGTGAGTATCAGTTAACATGATTGATGCTGGATTTCAAAGCCTGTGTGATGTTCATAGATCGAGAATCCAGTTGTTTTTAGTATAGTGGAATAGCAATAGAATGACTGGAACTTTCAGTCACAGTTCTGCGCTCGTTACTCTCCAGAAATCTTTTTCACACTTGTATACTGGAAAAATCTGTACTCTAATGAGAGTGTATATACCCTTACATGCTGCTCATATCAAGAACAATCCGTTGGGCAGCTGCCATTAATCATGAGCAGACGTAATTGCTGTTAAGGTTTATTTGTTTTTTAAATTAATGAATCTGCACATCAATTGACTCATTATCTTGTGTTTTATCAGTTTGATCTTCTTCACATTCACTTTGGCAAGCCTACAGTTACATATTTTCAGAACACGGGACTAGGTCAATGAAAGTTATTAAAAGAGACATTATGTTTTCATTAACTTGTCTGTACCTTGTTCTGAAATGTTGAAGATGCTGCCTTACTTTCTAGAGGTCTTGTTTGGATTTATAACTACGTGCTGACAGCATCTAGCTTGAGATTGGGATACAAACCAGTACAAAAATTTTACTTCTTATTTGGCCATTCTATTTGAAGAGCTTTTTGCATTCCCTTTGGCACTTTTTGAGCACAGATTTGGAGGAAGGAGGATTCAGTGACTCTCCCTTATCATTTGCTGCTTATATATGGAGGGGACTACATGACTTTCAGTGTGCCTCCACTTGCTGCCTCCACCAGGAGATGGATTACAAGGTCCAAGATAAAGCTTTTCATAAAAGTTTCTGGCTGCCCATGTCATTAAAGAACAATTTCTGTCTGGAGTCTGCTTTGTTCATGATGAGTATTTACATTTTTGGTGGTATTTCATACGAGCAATTGAACAGCTTCATAGAATAAAATTTTAAAAAAATCCTCTGCTGGTCTGTCGTGTTCTTGCAGGTGGATCCTTCCTCTTGTGACTGGTTTTGGTCACTGCTATAACTCAAAAGTCATAGAAATTCTGGTTGCTCTGCTGTGGTCCCTAGGAAAATTTCTCTCTATCCTCCGTCTTCTCATCTGAGGCCTGGCTGGTAGCTTCTCTTCTCACTGCCATCTTCCCACTTGTTACTGTTACTTTGTCACTCCTACTGATTTATCCTGAGATTTGTTCCCTGAGCATATGCCAGTGTTTTGCATTGCAAGAGAAAAACTGTATTCCTTCTCTCTGGGGATCTGTTCTTAAAGACATGCAAAATATAACTGACAGATGAAACGGAGAATTTGTTATGCTTTGGTGCAGGGTTAAAACTTCATGAAGATAAAAATGGAAATTCACTTATTTAATGTTGTTTTGAGTGTCATCAATCAGCAGTCATTTGCTCTTCACAAAGTGTTACACTTAACATTCAAACTTTCTCCAAACTGAATTTTTATCCACAAAATTCTGTAGTTACACTTAGCTAAATGGGTGTTAGAGCAGTGGGCTGGTTCAAAGAAATGTGTGTTTGTGTGGTGTTGGTTTTTCCTTGTTTGTTTGTTTTTTGTGATCACTAATTCAAACAGTTCTGTTTGGCCATATGAATGCAAAGTCTTGTGCAAGGAATGTTGTTTTGAGATTTTGAACTTTTTTTTGTTTAGTTTTTGAAACAAGCAGCACTGTTGCATCTGAAATCTAAAGGAGAGACTGAGTCACATTGACTCAGTTGCATGTGACAGAAATTAGACTTATACGAGATACTTGGCTTCATAACTCTTTACATTATTTAACATTCATTTTCAAGATTGAGATTCCTACTGACTTCAGTGGGACAAGAACTTGGCAGTTACTTTTCAGGGAAAGGCATCATCTTATAGAACTAGACCCATCTTTCTGAAAATACTTTAAGATGAAAGAATGTAGAACCTTTGTATTAAAAAATAATAATATGGTTAAAACACCTGCATGGTTGCATGGTAGGTTTTTCTGTACAGGACTTTTATCATAGCATCACAGAATTGTTTGGGTTGGAAAGAGCCTTAAAGATCATCTGGTTCCAACGCCCCTGCCATGGACAGGGACACCTTCTCCAACACCAGGTTGCTCAGAGCCCCATCTAGCCTGGCTTTGAATACTATGAAAGTCATGTACTATTTATTTTTTCATTTCTGGAGTTTATTGAATATATCAAAGTTTGTGCAATGGTAGAACTTTAAATTATCTGTATCAACTCTTTGGATATGCTGATTTTTTAAATCTTAATGGAGAGCTGGAAGAAGTGATTTAAAGATGAAATAGTTGATCTAAAGGATGGTTGGAGACTTCATTAGAGCAGTAAGAAAATCAAGACAAGAACATAACCTCAAAACAGCCATACTGGGTCATGTAAAGATTTGTCTGAGTCAGGGTGCTCCCTCCAGCAAGGACCGATGGCACAAGCCTTGGAAAAAGAGTAAGACGAAGCAGCTGGAGAAACATCTGCATGTGCTGTCTTAGCTTCCAGCACTTTTGAGCCAGAGATATATGGATGTGACTTTGTGGAAGATAAAAATTAAGTACATGGTTTTACTAATGAAAAGCAGCAATTCATGATGAAAACATCAGTATGTTAGGTAGTTTAATTATCTGGCAGAGTTGTATTAAGATAGGTTGTTGTTGATAAAAGTAATGAAAGTAGAGGCTGCCTAATGAATGCAGATGCCTCTTTTCTTTTCCTTCCTTTGAGAGGAGGAGGATTTTAGCTGAAATGGCTCCAAAGGAAGGTCAGGCTTTAGGTATTTCAGATTGCAATCGCTCTCGCATTTTATGAGTTTAATACTTGAATACTTACTCAGAGGACTAAAGGCAGTTTAAATCATTTGAAAATAGAGAAGAATGATGCATGAAGAACTCCCAAGCAGTCACTGGACCTTCCTTTTATTGGACTGAATTGGTAATAAAACCCCACAGACTCCAGTGACTAGAGTGTGCGAATATATAAATAAGTCAAATATATTTTGAAGGTCATTCTTGGATGCTGGTCCTTGTTGCTGGGTAAAAGAGAGAGGTGTACTATTCATTAGTTTCACCTAGAAATCCTTAATGTGAATTAGCAGCGGTGTTGTCAGTGACTTTATTTTTTTCTTGTTTTGTTTTGAAGCCAGAGAATCTCTAGAGTCTGAGAGAATGAATGGGGAAGTGGTGTATTGTTTACTTGGCTTTATTCAGTAGCCTAGAAACATTGACTATGGTGAATTATATTTTATTTGTCTTGGCAGTAAAGTTTGAAGTGTAGCAGTTTAATGTTAGCTTATAAAAACTTAATATAGTAAACAAACCTTGCATTATCTACTGATCAAAGAAATAAACCTGCTAAAATTAAATGTTTTCCAGTGAAACTTCCTTTCAGCTGTTTCTTTTCTAACCTCAGTTTTTAGTGTTCAGGATAAGCCTTACTTTTACGATTAGTACAAACGGAAAAGAAATACTGATGTCAAGTTGGAAACATTCACTTACATGTAGCTGGCAATAACAGAACAGTTGTCTCATTTCTTTATGCTGTAAATTTGTATTGACTGTTACATAAGGGTACACTGATATAAGGAGGCAGTAAGCATTTGAGAATGAGATTTGTATCTATGAATGCAACAGAAATGCAGCTGAGTTCCAGGAATAGGAGGAGACAGTCTCTGAAATAGAGTCATTGATGAGATTTTGCCAGAGGTTTTCTTTCAGCTGTTTTTTTAATTAAAAAAAACAAACCAAGAAAAAGACATGTGAAACGGCTGATTGACTGGGCAGGCCTGCTAGTTGTACATTGCTTTGAAGCTACTTTAACTGTAATTAGAAATGCTCCCAAATATTGTCTCTGACTTCTTAAGACATGTCACCAGTTTTCAAAAGGGCATAGATGTACACAGCTCTTACAACTGCATTAGGTCTTTTCAGTTTCTGCATCATTATTGAATTTTTTCCCACAGCATCTAAGGATATGCGAAGATGCTGTTGTAAACCTTGTGGGGTCACATCTCTCTAGTAAAAAAAAAAGGCATGGTTTAGTACAGAATGAGCAACATTCATCAGTCAGTGAAAACAAAGCAGTGCTGTTTTTAACTGAGAGAGGTAACTCTAATAATGATTACTCTGGGTTGTGCCAGGGAGAGCATGCTGGTTGCCCCCTCTGTACAGGGAGATGGATGACTTGATGGATGCACTACCTCCTTCTCTCCCATACCCTAAATTTTGACATTTGTTACTCTGGTTATGGTAAGCAGTTGCTCTGCAGATGTTTTGACCTTCCTGTTCCACTGCACTCCTTTATGAATAAAAGCTCCTGCAACCCTGCTAGCAGAGATTTTGGGTGCCTGTGTGTGTGGCCATTTGAGGTACCCTGCCTGGTGTTCAGTTACTGCCATAGAGCATCACTAGTGTTCACCTGGCATCTCTAGTTGTGTTTGAGGATAATTGTGCAGTGACTGAAAACACTGTGTATGAATGTGGTTATATAAAACAACTTTGATTAGGTGTTAACAAAGAGAAATCCTCTTTATAGGTATAGTTTTCACATTGAATACATTATTGTGTCCTTAAATGATGAAGATGTGAATAACGAATAACTGTCAGCGCAGTGTTTTACTTTTCATTACTTACGTCTTTCTGAAGAGAGTTGAACTATTCTAGGCACTGGCTGAGTAACTTGATTTAGACCTCCCAGAACAACAATTGAACTGTTGTGTAGTCTGAATTTTTAAGTGTTCAATTCTGTGCATATTTCTTGCACCTGTTTTGTATTATGAATCTATAAGTATCCCTCATGATTGGTCAGGAAAGCAATCCTATCACTCTGTTACAGGCAGAGGATGTTTTTACAGTTGGGAAGGGAAAAGTTGAAACTTGCAAAGCTTACCAAAGACATAATATTCTCTTAGGTGGTGCAGTGGATTAATTTAGTACTCCATGGAGTTCATTTTTCATCTCCAAAAACATGTTTTCCATCCCACCCGCATAGGATTTTTTTCCCCTTCCTTTTGATCTAGGAACCATGTCTTTAAAACTTTCAGAGCCAAGAGAAAGACAATCCTGAATACACTTTCTGGATATACTTTTAAAAATACTCATCCGTGCTAAGTTTTGACTGCTTGAGGATGTATGAAAAATACTTTTGTCCAGTGAGGCCTTTTTACTATGCTCTGTGTTTTCAGAAGTTCAGGCTATAGTGAGAAATAGGGGAAGGTGCCTTCTGTGGTCTTTGGAAACTCTCTCAACCTGTTTAGAAAAGAGAAGAATATCCTCCATGAAAGGAAGAGAAAGCTGGGAAAATGGGCTTTCAAAAGAATGCTGGGTGGGAGAACTGAATGAAGAGGGATGAGTGGTTGTAAGTGGGTAACTACTCAGTAAAGACTTCCCAGTGTTGAAGGCCAGGATGCAAGAGTCTCAAATAGTGGAAGAAAAAAAATTAAAAGGAAGAGAGGAGGAAAAACTTCTAAATCTAAGAAAATGAGACAAAATAAAACCAAACAAGAATAAGACACTCTTCCAGTGTGTGAAAATTGGTACCAAGAGTGTTAATGCATCCAATTCGAATTTTTAGAATTAACTTAGTGTACTTTTTCTGTCTTAACCAATTTAATGCATGTTAGTTGCTTTGCTTTCTTCAAATATTTGTATGTCACAGGCATTTCTTGCTGTAGTGTTTCTTACTACTGTTTTTTCTTGCTTTTATTCATTTAAGTATTTTAAAATATCAGCATTTTTGAAGTAGTTATTGTTGTGCTAAAATTTTCTAGGAACATTTTTTCACATGGCTGTTTGACTTAAAGTGTGGGGTTTTTACTTAGGCTCTAAATGACTGAATCTGAACTAGAGCATACTCCATAAATGTGTTCCTCTGATTTTGTTCTTCCAGTGCTGTTTATGCATAGGCCAGAAAAGAACAGTAAACGGATATCCAGGCTTAGGAAGGGTTCTACTGAAATTTGACTGACATAAAGAAACTACATGGGACAGAAAGTTTATGTGGGTGCACAATTAACAAGGAGAAGCTGTGTTACAGTTGTATCTAGTGGTGGAGAGTTTATTTGGAGGAGTGGAAGTGGTGTCTTGCTGTAAGGATCTGTCTGTTTTGCTTTGGGGTCGGGGGGATGTGGGGAGCAAAACTCTGCTGAAGCAGTTTGTTTTCCACTGTCTAGTACGGCTTGCTCCCAGTTCTGGGGCATTGCTGCTAAAACCCTCAACTAAAAGCTAGTGACACTAAACTGGGAGGAGCTATCAGCTCCCTTGAGGGCAGAGAGACCTCAACAAATTAGGTGGTTGGGCAACCACCAACTCTATGAAGTTTAACAGTGACAAGTGCCCAATTCTCCACTTGGGACAGGGCAGCCCTGGTTGTGTGTGTAGATTGGGGAATGAGAAGCTGGAGAACAGCTCCATGGAAAGGGACCCAGGGGTCCTGGTTGGTAGCAAGCTGAACATGGGTCCTCAGTGCCCTGGCAGCCAGGAGGGCCAAGTGTATCCTGGGGGGCATCAGGCACAGCATCACCAGCTGGGAAGGGGAGGGGATTGTCCTGCTCTGCTCTGCACTGGGGCAGCCTCACCTTGAATATTGTGTGCAGTTCTGGGTGCCACAGTATAAGAAAGATAAAAAACTATTAGGGAGTGTCCAAAGGAGGTCTGTGAGGGTGATGAAGGGCCTTGAGGGGAAGCCATGTGAGGAATGTCTGAGCTCACTTGGAATGTCTGAGGTTCAGCCTGGAGGAGACTGAGGGGGGACCTCATTGCAGTTACAGCTTCCTTGTGAGGGGAAGAGGAGGGGAAGGTACTGATCTCTTTACTCTTGTGACCAGTGACAGGAAGAGGTTTAGGCTGGATATCAGGAAAAACAGAAGAGTGTAGTCGGGCACTGGAACACACTCCCCAGGGAAGTGGTTGCAGCAGCAGCCTGACAGAGTTCGGGAAGTGTTTGGACAATGCTCTCAAGCATATAGTGTGACTCTTGGAGATGGTCCTGTGCAGGGCCAGAAGTGATAATAATGTGGATTCTGAGTTGTGTGACAAAAAACAAAAAATGTGGCTTCCAGTGGAGCTGCAGGCAGCTCTTGGACTTGAAGTACCCTGCAGAGCCTTCCTCAGGTGCTGGAAACAGCCTAGGTGTGGTCTAACCAGCAAGGGGAGATGCTGAGAGCGTGACGGATGCTTCTAAATTTGTCACCTGTCAAGATCCCTCCTTTTCTCTACTTCACAAAAAGTGCTGGTTGTCTTTGGATCATCAGAGTCTCCTTGATGTTTGGGAGTGTGGAAAACTCCCCCACAGCTTTAAGCAACCAAAGAATTAATAAGGCTTTTGAAGGAATGATAAGCAGCAGGTGCTTCTATTCTGCCCTCCCTAATTCCTTCTGAGGCTTGTGCCTCTGTTATCTCTACCCTGTTTCCCCTGGCACCCTCACTATCAACTCCCTCCCACCAGCTCTTGTTTCAGATGTTTGCTTCTTTATATCTCTGTTCTGGACCTCATCCTCTCTTACAGAATAGCTGCTGTTGTGGTATTTTGTTGCTTGTTGCACTGGAGTAAGTACCAGGCTGTCAGAAATGCAGGCCAAATGTACCTGTATATTGATTTTACTCAGAAGTGTAAAGTTCAGATTCAGTACATCTTGACATCTGCAATGAATGTCTCAATCTCTATTTGGCAGGTAACCTCTCCAGATTGTAGTTGTTCATTCTGGCCTGTTTTTATTGTGAAAAATAAGCAATAGTTATTAATTTTTTTCTCAAATTTACACAGGTATTTTCACAGCTGCAGAAAGGTCTTTGTGACAGAAGTGTGTATTGGGAAAGCTTTAAACCTTGAAAATCCGATTTGTCCTTTTTTGGTGCAAATGCATCAACAGTATTAAACCTTCCTTTTTACTATGAGGAATCACTTATTAACTCAATGCTTAAACATTTGACATAAATGGAAGATAGCGAGCATTTATAGTTCATACCGAGTTTGACTTGAGTGTGGATGAATTCTCCTAGCACCTTTTCTTCCTTTCAGCAGTCCAAATGTATGCATTTGTTTAGCTTTATAACATTAAATTTACATTCTTAAAAAAAATTAAGGTAGGAAAAGCCAACTTCTTTCTGTCCTTACAAAACACTTCTGTAGCAAACAAAATGCCTGTTATGTGCTCATCTCACATTTGTAAAGTGCAAGAAATCTTTCATTTATTCTTCCAAGTTTCTGTCTGTCTTGTTTAGTTAGTGAAACAGACACTGCTGGCAAATAGAACAGGAAATGTAAAAAGCACAATGTTCATTTTTTTTCAAAGGAAATATAGATGGAGCCATGCTTGAGTGCATGCTTGATTTTTGTACCTACTGAATTATTTTGTGCCATAAGAAATAACCAGGTAGAGCCTTCGCTCTTTGGAATGAAGTCACTCTTGAACCCGAACCAACTCAAGACAAAGAAGAAAGGTTAAATCATGTTGTCAGTATATTATGTGAAACACACTACGTGCTTGTGACTTTTTAGGTTATTATGTTAATAGAAAAGTAAGTAATATCAACATGAAAATGAGCGTGCTATGGTGATGCTGCTGTTTTCCCATCTAGTGAATACTACCCACTTCCAAAAAAAGCCTCAGGAAGATGTAGAGATGGACATGGAAACACTCTGAAAGACTTCACATACACGTCCTGTTGCCAGAGTTTTCTTAGACTTTATTTCCTGATGTAACATCTAAATAAAAAAACATATGCTGTGTGTCTGTATCTTGTCTTGCAACATAAAACTGCGGCCCATAGAAAATCCTGAAGCATTTCAAAAGGAAGGGACTTGGTGTCATCACCTTTGGGTACCACTTTCTTATGGGAGCCTTGTTGAGCATGTAGGATTTCAAACCTCAGTGTTGGTACTAATATTAAAAATGATCATAAATAGAATGAAGTGCATCAAGGGCTTCCAGAAATAGAAACACCTTTTTTTTAATTTGCTGTTTTGATAGAATAATTTATATTTCTGAATTATCATATTGTAAGCTATTATTTTTTAATTAATCAAAATAAAATAAGTTTATAGATACTAGGAACTGTTCTGACTAAAGTTATTTCTCTTGGATTATTGTACAATAATTAGAAATATTTAAAAATTATATTGCAGCATCAAGCATCTTCAGTTGTCGGAAGTGGAAAAAAGCTTATGAAAGCCAAAATGTGCATTTTATGTTTAACTAGTTTTGAAATATACACAATATGGCCTCTTGGTACTCAGTGATCACTGGTGAGGAAAAAAGTGCTATCTTTGAAACACCACACTGCCTTTAGCAATAGAAAGAGAATATTGTTTTCCCTAAAAAAATAGGAACTGTTGGTAAAAGTCGTAGAGACACTGTTAAAGAAGGAAATATAACTACGAAGTAATGTTGCTCTTACAGTTGTTTTCACTGTCATAATTTTTCATTTTTCTGAAAAGCCCTATTGTGCTTATAGAGAAGGAAAAAAAAATGGTTTAAGTTAATGTCTTTCAGAGAGATACATTGAATACATAGTATTGCCATTTAAATTCAATTTGACACAAGAGTCAATAGTTCTAATGACATTTAAAGCTATTTTCAGTCTTGTATCATGTGGTACTTGGTGAACAATTGAACAAGAAGTTAATTTCCTGCAAAATTGAATTTGTGAAGTTCTTTGATGACATGGTTCAAATAAATGATCTCATCCTAAATATTTCCTAAGTCAAGTTGCAAATGTTCTTAAACTTATCATGTCCAGCTCTCAAATTATTATAGCAGTAACTTTTTGGGTTTTTTACTCTCAGAGTGAAGTAGGCTATTAGATTTCCTCAGAAAGGGAGATGTTCATAACCACCACGGCCGTTAACACTTCTTTCCATCAACTCTTTGACTAGTTGAGTCTTGCTCATGTTTTTCCATCAGCCTTTTCCTTTCAGAGGAATTAATGTTCCATCCGAGTGTTATCTTTTAATTCAGTTTTATATCAGTGATGTTTATAAAGATTGGATAGGAGGACAGGAAGAAAGGCTTAGAAGTTGGCAGTCAGTTGTATATTTTTCCATTCAGTCCGTACATTAATGAGGCTTATAATGGGGTTATCTACATAAAGAATCCCTGGGGTTTTACACAGACAACTTTGTTCAATAGAATTACAGCACCATGATTAGCCACAAAAATCCTCAAAATAGTTGCAGTTCTGCAATAATAGAAGCATAAAGTACTTTGGAGGTGTCCCTGGATGATGCCATTCAGTTTTGGTGCTGTGAGCAGGAGGTGTTGTCACAGAACTGAATTAGACAAACTTGATTTGAGTCTTTAATTAGCCTGTTTTCCTGTGAATAAAATAGGTTATTTTGGGTGACAAGTATGATATTTTCACAGTTTGTACAGTAACTAAAACAGAGGTGATAAATTTGAGGAATTCTTTTATTTCTTTCACGGTTTATAATACAAAACATTCATACTCAGTATTGCTACTGTATTGTGCACAATGCTGTCTGTAGGGCATCTCTTCACAGGTTTATGTAGTGAACACTGTAATGTCACCAATAAGTATTTTATTTTTACCTTTTAACTTGTTTAACAAAAAACTTTTACTCTGTTGTTATCTGTAACAAGAAGAGAACTCATCCTCAATATCAAGTAAGGAAATTTATAAATAGGTGGACTCCCCTTTTGCAGCCGATTGATATTTTTTAATGTATTGTAAGGCCAACAAGACTGATCAAGTGCACAGGAAACGCATAACGTTGTTTAGAGAGGGAAAGAGGGAACTTGGTTTCAAATAAAGTTATCTTGTTTTTCCAAGTGCAGTTAAACCATGGAATTGTGTGGAATTTTAGTAGACTCCTAAACTACCTCTGTGGATTCCCTAACTTCTGACATGTTCATTTTGTTGTCTTTTTTTGCCAAATTGAAATATTTTTAGTGTTTGAGTTTATTTGAAGCAGTCATACTTCATAGTGTTACATGTGCTTTATTGTGGTTTTAGTTCTGTTGTAAACTTTATGGCTTAAAAACCAAAAAACATGCAGCTTTATGGGATGATTCTTCACCATGATCAGGGTTTAGGACAGGGTATGGAACAGGCACCTCTAGGACTCTTAAGATTGCAACATGGTAATAAGGGAGATGCATACAAGATTTGTGTGATGAGGAGCCATTCAGTGTGTGGCACCTTTTAGCTTCTTTATATCAGAGATTATGAACAAAGTACTGGAAACATGAGTGAGGGTACTGGTGCCTTCCATTCATCCCTGTTCTGCCAAATTCGGACTGGGAAGTGACTTGAAACCACAAGCTCTCCCTGGATTCTGGTTTAGTTTATCTAAAGGTAGTAAAATGAAGTGTTTAATCTGTTAACTAAAGAAACTGTTGATTTTAGTGGGTGATGTTGCAATTGCGGCTGCTGGTAAAACATAGAATCGACAGGACATGGCCAGTGGAGTGGGGGGTGGAGGTGAACACAAGCACGACCAGATCGGTGCTGATTGCAAAGGGATAACACAGTGAAGAACCCATTAAGATACTCTTACCACTTGTGTTTGGTGTGTATTTGAATGAAAAAAGGTATGATGAATCCTGATAGTCCCATCAGTGATGCAGGGTGGGTTTCAGCTGCCTTGAGCAAATCTGGCATTTAGTGAAATGGGTGTCTAGTTGTTGTTCTCATTGCCACTTTTGAGGCCTGAATGCCAGAGCATTTGTGTAGGCTTGTGCTCTGCAAACAGCTTGTGCACAGCAGTCCACATGCAGCTGATCATCACTAGTCCTCTGGCTGCTGGGTGTTGCAGCTACCACAGGTCAGCTGGTGGTCCTCCTGGAGCCATTTCAGCAAAAACAAAGAAGATTTAAATATTTGGATATTACTTAAATTTAAATATTTCAATTTGATTTGACTGAAGGGAATGGGGAGCTTGCTTTCGTTAGAAACTTGGGTAGGATGTTTGAAATTGTCAAACTTCAGCAGGATGTAGTGCCGAAAAAATGGTGAGCATGGTAACATCTGCCATTGGCACCAGTCTGTTCAGAAGGCAACAACCTCTGTGCAGTTCAGTATCCAAAGCTGAGCAGAGGGTTAAGCAGCTTTAAAAAACTGTTCTTAGAGACAGTGAGACAACCGTACTCCTCTGGGATAATAAAATCAAAGGCAAGCATGTGCAAATTTGGAGAAGGTGGTCTTGAGTAAGGGAAAGTGTTGGCAGAACTTGCTTTTCAAAAAAATCTTTTCTGCCATAAAAACTGTTGCTGTTGATGTTCCCTTATGTCAAAACCACATCAATTGCATGCAAGTGGAAGAGAGAAGGGGGAAAAATAACAATAAAGAACAGATCTTTCTGACCAGCTTCTAATTCCTCTGAAGAGAAGAGCCCCAGGAAGTTTCATCGTTTTACTCTGGACATTGTCTGTTACTGATGAATTCACAAAGGCAGTGTTCCTCTGCTGTGGTGCTGCTGATTGTAAATCAAAGTGCATGATCTTAGTAGAGCTCAGAAAATGTTTGATAGCTTTGAGTTTGGCACTTGCTGCAATAGCGTAGGATGCTTGTTTGTCTGGGGAAAAAATCCACAAGGCGATGAAGCATGTCACTAATTAAAATCAGAAGGACTAGTTGAGCCGTTTGGGGGAGAGGTAATCAGCTGACTAGGGAGATTAAACTTTGGGAACAAAAGGCAAATATATTGCAGGTAGAATTCCAAATGTTCAAAGCGAAGATGCAAAATTCATTAACGTTGCTCTCTGATTATGCAGTTAGCCCTTTCCTTGCCCTTAAGTTTACCTTGGCTGGGGCACTTGCAGTTAAATGGCACTGTGGAAATTACTGGAAAACATTAACATTAACTTGTTTTTGTAAGCTGACATCATGCTGAGCCTGATGGGAAGTGAAAAATTTATAAATAGCTTGTCCATATGTGTGAGGCAAAAATCTGCTGATCTTCAGCAGTAGCATGATTCATGTATTTGCTGTAGTTTAAACTTCAGCGTAAGTTTTCTATGAACTTCATAGTTTCAAAAACTTTGAAGATCAGTGGTCCAAAGCTGACAGAACTCTGAGGAAATACTGTTGATATTTTCTGTGCAGTTTTGGTAGTACAATCTACATCATGCTGACACTTAGGTATTCTTCCCTCTGTGTTTTCTGGAGAGCCAAATGCTTCCTAAAAGAATACTTAAAGCAAAATTTTGTCATTTCTTTCTCCCCATATAAAATCTCATGCACATGCCTACTATCTATGAACTGGAACTTACAGGATCTGAGTTGTCTGTCTCTGAGATGCATCCTTGGTATATTTCAAATAAATCACCTAATCTCTGTTTCCTTGCCTGCAAGACTTTGTTCTATAATCTTTTATAATATGGAGAGGGAGGACATAATGAGAAACAATATGTGATTACATAAGTAAAAACTTTATTTCTACATCACTCATGGAAAAGAAGAGATGTTGCGTATTTCAGGGAGCCAGTCCTCTTTCCTCTCAGATGATCTTCCTTGCTGGAAAGTGGCTGTGTCCATATATACCTGTACTGAACAGTGCTGCCATGTAGTACGAGACTGAAAATACAGGAGGGCTGTTTGGTTGAGGATTGTCTTTTTCCTCACATGTTACAGCTAAGTGGGACTCTCACACAAATTAATTTCTAGATGTTACTGTAATAAAAGAAGAAAAAAGAAAATAAAGAGTTTGCTTTCAATGCATCTTCCTTTCTCCAGTTGTCTTATGTACTTCCCTTGTAAAGCTGAACTCATTATTAATGTTTATATTTGGAATTCAGTTTGACTTATCTGCAGGTTAAGCCCACCCATCAGCTATGCTGTCTAGACATAAAGTTACTTTTTTGGTATGTTTCAGTTGTGTGTTCCCTTTTATAGGGGTAATTTTGACAGAGGAAAATTCTAGTGAGTTCTACTTGCATTGAGCTGTGTTGCTGTGTCAGAGGAGTTTGGCATTTGAGTTCTGGGTCTGGGCACCAACATGGACGGTGTTTGATGTATCTGCATAGCTGCAGGCCCCAGTGTCCCCCTTGTTACCTGCATCTAAGTGTGTGAGAATTTTCTTTAAGGGAGGGACATTTGCTGTATTGTTTGCACTCACAGAGGTGCAGCAAGCCCTGCCTGTGGAAGAGTAATCCATCTTGAGTAAGTTCAGTAGGCTTTTTAACGTTGGCATAGAGTTCAAACAGAAGAGTGCAGTTGGTAATAGTGAGTTCCTCAGGTGCAGATGGAGCCATTAACAGTGAAAAAATGCTTGTAAATAAGCAGCAATGTAAGGGAAGTTGATCCTCACGCACAGAGACATGTACAGTTATGACTGGCAATGTATGAATGGGGAAAAGCTTTCAGAAGTCATAAATACAACCTTAAAACACATCAACTCTTTTTTTTATTACCGTGGTTATAGCTAGTTGCACTGGAACTTTTCATGTGTAAAATTATTCCTCAAACTTTAAAAATACTGAATATTTTCCTTTTGTTTGAGAGGGACCTGTATATATATTTTCTCTTCCGTAAGTTTAAAATCATTAGCTGAGGGAAGTCAATCGTTTTATATAGCTGCAAATTTTACTTCACTTTATTTTGTAATGTGAATTTGGGAACTAAAAGCATCAAATTGATTTAGCTTACTTCTAATTATTTTCTCAGCTTGTTGTTAATGCAGACATTCCTGAGGCAGAAGATCACCTCTGCTGAAACCAGCAGAGCTGCGGGGTCAAGTGGCAGTGTACTTCTGAGCACTCTTGATAAACATGTTCATACTGGTCTCTTACCGTGTCAGCTTCTTTGTGTCAGTTTCTTTGTGTCACTGTTGTAAAAGACAATATTCCTCCTAATTATAAATATCCCTCAGTAAACAAGAATGTGTGCCTTGGTTTTTTATTTGCATTTGTTTCCTGCATGTGGACATGTACAGGAGAGGTGTTACGAAGACATAGCCTGGGAAAAAAATAATTTCAAATTGCTTCACTGCCAGCCCCCACAAAAAAGGAAGAGGGAAAAGAAAGCTGGGGTGTGTATGTGTGTAGCTTTGTATCTTTTGAGGTAGCTGGGTTGAGGCAGTGATGGGTGGGTTTTTAGGATAGCAGAGTATAGACTTGGAAGAAGAGACTTCCAAGTGTCCTTCCTGCTGTTTGTTCTGATCAGAAATACAGGCTGAGGACAATTCTGAACTGCTCCCAGCAGTCTGGTGTGTTCATTTCTCTAGACTTTCAGGTTTTGGTTACTTGCTGTGGGAAGGTAATAGGGAGGTTTGCAGAGAGTGGAAATGCCACATCTCCACAGTAGCCTCTTTCATCTCTGCTCAGGCTGGCTGTTAGGAGGATGTGTGTGAGACCCACTCCGATTTGCCTTTTCGTTCTTTGACTTCTCAGGCAGATTTGCCTTTTCTTAGTGCTGTCTGCTTATTAGGCTTTTCTGTTTGCTCATCAGCCAGTCCTTCTGGTTGGGTTTCTCTGCCCAGCACATGTACTTTTAGCTGAATGACAGCTAAAAAAGTATCTTAAATCCTAATGGTAAAAAAGTCCTGATAATAATGATAAAGTCAGACCTTGTACCAGGTTTCTGTGTGAATAAGCAAACCGTGTACTTCTAAGAGAAAATTCAGCTAGGCCTTCCGAGTAAAATGAATCTGATGCTTCCTGGCAGCAAACTGCTGATTGTTTAGTTTTCTCTTAATGAAAATTTTGAGTCACATATGCAAATTTTAAGCTGCAATTCAAGTTTCACCCTGACTAAAATAGGAAGAAAAACCTGGAGAAAAACCTAATAAAAAGTATATTGCAAGAACCTAGATCTGTGAAATGTCACATTTTTTGGGCTTGTTTTAGGCAAAAATGGGTTTATCCTAAATGTGAAGAACACATTTTTAATGATGGATGTTTTGTGATATATGTCTGTCACTGAGAAGAAAGCAACTTCGCTATTTTTCATCATCCTCCACCTTTTATTAGTTATGGTGCATTCATAATTTTCAGATTATTAAATAGCTGTGTTATTCTTGCTGAGTTCTACGGAGTTAACTGGTATTGTATTTTTATTCATTAATTTAGATGTTTTCAAGACTTTTTTTACATCTTAATTAAATCAAAACATGCTTGCCTTTATTTTAATCAAAACAACTTTTAATTAATGTATAAACACAGCTTCATGAATTTTGGTGGATATATTTGGAAGAAGGATTCAAGTGCCATAATTTCTCAGGAATAATAAAGCAAAACTGGGTAATTAGATGATGAAATGTGCTGACAAAACAAAGCTAAAATTCTGGAGAAATTGAATTGTGAGCCAGCTGTTGCTTTAAAGAAAGAAAAAAATTCATACAGTTTTCATAAAATTATTTGCAGACGGAAATAGTTGAACTTCAGACTAAGTTTATTAGTCCATACAAAAACAAATTTAAGGAAGCAATATTCATATGCAATCATATAATGTATCTCTGGCGGAAATAATAATCTGATCTGTTAGTTGTGAAACTAATATTATGTAATGAAAGCCTTCTAAGAAAGGAAATGGTAGGAACAAAAAGGGGGTGATGCCTATAATAATTCGGTATATATAAATGATCTAGGACTGTGAGAAGAATGATGGCTTTTCTAACACATTTGTTTGTGGCTGACAAGAGAATTGATAAACATTTGAAATTCCTCTTCAGTATATTGCTATTTAAATGGGGAAATAAATTCAGAATATTTACTCTCCCACAAACACCAGATAAAAACTTCTCTCATAATTAAATACCTCAGGTGAAGAAAATCCTTGATGACTGTAATAGAGTTGATCTATCCAGAGTTGCTAAACCTCAATGTGACAGAGTCTGGGTCATGAGGACACAGGGCACAGGGTGCCACCAGAGTGCCTGGTGCAGCACCTTTGTGTCCCCTGCTTCTGGACTAATTTTAAACACTGCAGTGTGCGCGGCTGCATTTGTCTGGGAGATCAGCATGGACTACAGGCACCATGTTCATACCATACTCTCTGGTGATAAAACATTGTATTTCTTTTCCACAAATACAATTTTTTAACAGAGCAAGGTGGTAAGCAGGTAGTTATAAACTCCCCCATCTATTTTTGTATGGATATCTTATTGGAAAACTGGGGGTGATAGGTGAGGCTTTTAGTCCCATTGTAATTATCACACTGGCACTTTTCATCTTCAAGAAAAAAAGGGGATTTTAAAGACTTGTTTTTCCCTAGAGCTAATTATTGTAGCTTTGAACTTTTTATCATACTAATAAAAATGCCTTCACTTGTCACTGCAGCTTGCCAGTTTTTATCTACATCATTGTAGTAAAAAAAAAAAATTGGACCTAAGTTTCAGAATACAGAGATAACTTGGCAGTTGTATTTATCATAGAAGAAGAATAAAATTTTATCTGCCTTTAAATGAGAGAAGAAAAGAAAAACTACGTTTGAGGTTTTTTTCACTAGCATGTTAATACTCAGGCAAAAGCTTTTGATGGAACAGTTCTGAAAACCCATGTTTAGCTTAGTAAATCTTACTGCTGCCATTTTTCAAACGCCCTTTTTTTTTTTTTCCCTCCCCTGTTACTTCAACCTTCATAGCTGGGTGAGTGGCATATTTTTGAAAGCTCAGTATTTACACAGTGTTTTCTTTCAGCTGCTGAAACATCTATATTCTTTGTATTTTTATAGAGAGTTAAAGGATATATGTTGAGAATGTAAAGTTTCGGGTGATGTCAGTTTGGTTTTTTGGTTTGTATTTTTTTCCCCCCCAGTAAGCACTGCAGTGAACACTGGGAGCATTGTTTCAGTCTTGCACTTAGGAATGTGAATATTTGTACTGTATACTTCATTTCATCCAAACATAGCTGAGGGCATGCATGAAAAAGTTTTTATTGTTTCGGGTCATCTTAAGGGGAGGAAAGCTTAATATTGCTACTTCACTGAGAAGTGTGCAACTGTATAACCTCCTGTTTTTGGAAAATCTCATTGTTTGAAAAAGGCACTCGGTACAGCAACATGCTGAAAGCTGTGCTTTCTTTCAAATGCAAACATGTGCTCAAGTACACCAGGTATCTACCTAATCATTGTTTTATATCAGAAATTAAAAGTTTATTATGAATTTCAGAAATCTTAGTTTCTCCCATAAAATTATTGCTAATTCTACAAAATGTTGATTTAAATTTGTTAGAAAGTGTGTCATGCTAGATCAGCTTTGTGGCTGTTGAAAGGTTATGCTGTATTTGCAGTGTCTCTGTATGTATGCAGGAGAACTCTTGGCATCAGAAAAAGTTTGCACTAGGTAAATTTTGTGTTTGATAGGAGTTTTCTTCCGTCACTACATTTTTTCATTATTTTAATTGTGTTTTTCCCAGCCATTCAAGCTGATATGAGAGCTGCTAAAGATAATGATCTGCTGCATATCATATCAAAGGTAGTGTGGGGGAAAAAATGTCTCTTCCTGCTTCTCGTGATTTATATTTTTGACTTAGCTGATGTCTAACCATTTAAGTATTTGTTGTTTTTTTTTTAAAAAGCAATGTGCATTTTTTTTCACTTAATCATCCAAAATGAACACTTGGAAAATAGCAGATGTTATGTCTTAAGGCCTGCTTGGGGGCAAAGAAAACACTCAACTTTCTCATGTCATGACAGGGCGACACAGAAGTCTCAGTGTTGCATCTGAAAGCACGCTGGTGTGTGGGGGATGGATGTGAACAGGACAGAAGGGTATGTGTCCTGATTGACCAGCAGGGAACCAAGCCAACTGTTCCTTTTTTTCTCTTCCTTTCCCCACCCTCCTCTGCTTTTTCCCCTTTTCTTGAGGCTTCTACAGCTGAAAAACCCGGGTGAAACACTGACAACTCCAAGGAAGCTACTGGAAGTTGGGAATGGCTGAAGAGCAGAACATGATTTCATTGGCATGCTGAGTGCTTGGGTTTTGCTCATTAGGATATAGAGTCACACCTGGGCTGGCTTGGTGGGGTTTGTTTGGGTTTTTTCTGTGTTGTTTTGCACTAAGTAGTCCTCCCATGCAGGTGGTTTTACCAGCAGCAGCTTAGGACATGCTGGCTCAGAACCTTGTGGACTGAGACATCTCAGAATGGTCAATCACTGGACGCTGTTTCCCATCACGTATCCAAGTATCTGGGCTTGCTATGGCTTGCACTGTTTTAACAACTCTTGCCCAGGTTGATGGACAATCTCTGCTGTCCTGCTGGTGTATTATCCTGGCTCCTGAACAGCCTGGATAGGCTGTTCGGGAGCCAGGATAATACACCAACAGGGGAGGAAAAGGTTTCTGGGCATCCCTGAACTCACCATCTTTAATGCAGGATTCCACAGAAATACAGACAGCACCTTGAATCAGTGAAGTGTTGCATCTATTAAAAAGAATCACTATCAGCCAGTAAGTCTTCATAAACCTTCCTCCACAGATAGTGCAAATCTTTGGTAAAACTGCCTTTCAAAAAAGAAAAAAAAAGATCATTTATATATTGCCTTTGTGTAATAAAAAAACAATGCCACATACACAAGGAACACCATGACCTCACTGCATTTATGTGTGAGGAATTCAGCAGAGGATTTTAAATCATGTAGTATTTTGGGCTTGAGGAGAGCCATGCACTGGAAAGCCTGTTTTATTATCTATATCAAACAGTCTCATAAAACTTGCTACCTCCTCACGCAAACATTGCCTAGCTTGTAGTCTTGGATCATGGAAGCCGAAGAATGACGCATCACAGGTGATGGAAGTGAAGAACTACTGAGGCTTACTTTTACACATTACTTGTTTGGTTGCCTCTGGTTTTAGCTTACATAAAGTAAGGCTTTGTATAAAACATGTTGATGTTAATGACAATTTCCGATTTAGCTAAGGCATTCTAAAATCTAATGCTGAAAAAGGAATTTCTTTGGGGAAAGCTTTCTAGGTGTCTAAAATTTGGTGAGGGTGCCTGAATAAACGATAGAGGGCTTGCAGTGAAATAACAAGAAAATCAGGATTTTGTGTATATCAAAAAAAGTCAGAACAGGCTAAATCAGAGTTTAACATTTTCTTTGATGGATGCCAGCTCTTTTCAAGAGTGAATCAAACTCTTACATGAGTTGCACCTTCTAATTCTACTACTTAAATATGGCTCTTTCCCTGTGATTTTTACCATCTGAATAGTATTGAAAGGATGCAGTTCATATAGAGAATTAACTCCAGAGGAGTTTTGGTTGCATTTTCAGTACTGAATTTCCTACCTGGACAAACTGAAATCCACCAATATGACCTCCTTAGTATATACAGTTCTTTCTCTTTCAAGGCCTTTAGCTTGAACTAGCAAACTACTTAGGTTTCCTCTGCCTCTACAGAGAAGGCACTTTGAGAGTTGTTTTCAAAAAGATTAAATTAATTTAAACTTCTAGGAAAAAATATGATAGCCCCTTCATAATTGTGAAACCCATTTTATATTATTGCTTAGAGGTAAATCCATTGTCGTTCCAGGAAATGAACACAGGCGCAGAAGAATAAAATTGGAAAGGTTAAGGCACACCAAATGGTTTTCAATTAGCTGAGGATATAAAAAGCAATAAGAGCTTCTGCATAAATATTATTTTCCATTTTTGTTCTTTTTCTTCTGTCGTGTCTATGACTTAACAGGGATTAAGAGCAAGCCACAAAAAATATAGAGAAAGTATTAGTAGTGGCAGCTTAGTGCCTTGGTTTTCATGAAGAAGGTTAATTTGAGTAGGTACTTATGTAAACCATTTTAATAAGCAAACACTTACACAGGGATGAGCAGACTAAAGGAGAGGACTCAAGGTAGGGATCTCTGTTACCCTTTGAAATGTTTGCAAGCTTGTGCTTCTGCAAAGCGTTTTGTAGAAAAAGATCTTGGAAAGGCCGTCTTAGATGCTATCAGCAAAGCGATGTTCAGCTCAGAGACCTCAGAAGATTTAAAAAAAGACAAAAAGACAAGCTACTTCTCCAGGATGTGTCTTGCCTACAGGACACCTGCTAACAAAGGGAGACGGGAGTTTATTTCATTGTTCCTGTCAAAGGGCCCCAGTAGGATCTCTGTGTTTAATAAGTGCCTCACTAGGAAAAAATCTGGACTGACTGAATAGTGTCCAGAGAACAGTTGTTTGCTGTGAGGGCAGGGGTGAGAGCAGACAGGAACACCTTACCTCAAGAGCTTGGATTTTGAGGGTGAAAGACTAGAGGCGGTTGCATACACGTCTTCCAGAATCTGCTTTCTTGGCTGTTTTCAGGATTGGGACAGTCAGGCATTTGTTTGGTCGAAGAATGTTTAGACCCTGCCTCAGTGTTTGTATGGATTAGATAGTCTCTTGACATCTCTTCTGTTCTGTTTCTGTGCTTATTTGAAATGACTGCAGCTGTTTTTCCACTTGAATGATTTCACAAAAAATAACCCAGATGAAATTGTGTCAAGTTAATGCTATGTGGCAGTGCTTGTGTTTCCAAAACAAGCAAACAAACAAAAAAATATAACCCCCAGAGCAAGTGACAGCTGGAATGTGGAAAATCAAGATCTGAGATCTAAAAATCTGGATACCAAGGTTTTTCTTTTCCCAAAGTGAAGTGAAGGCCCCAGCTTGATCCGTTAGTTATTAAATTGTCACTTTGCAAGTATGAAGTGCTAATACTCTCACATGTCAAGAGTGTTTCCATATAAAATGCTCACAGTATGTATTTTCAGAAATGGCCTGATAATACCTCTTAAGCTTCCTAAATTCTGCACGTTGTCAATTTCAGTAAATAATGGGGGATGTACTTTTTCAATTTTCATAGAAGCCCTTTCTGTAAATGTAATTTACCTGTGTAAGCGAACAGAATTTCAAATTTTGAGGCTGTAAGGCAAAATTCCTTATGCTGAGTAAGATCTTTTCCATTAGGCTTCCCTACTGCACCATGCATTTCCATGTGTTTCCCTTTAGAAATTACCTCACCTAGGTGTTTGCTGTTCACTTGTGTGTGAATGGGGAGACTTAAACCCAAGTGGGATGATAGGGGTGGTGTCACTTGGGTCAAGTGTGTGTCATTCACCCTCTGCCATGTGCAGGATGTGCACTACAGGGGCTGGGCTTGGAGAGTCCCTGTCCACTGTGCAGTTGGTATCAGCTTTCTTATACTACCCAACATTTTTATTTCATGCTTAGATGACTGTACTTTTTTTTAAACAAATTTTTTTCTTAATGCTTTTCTATATATTCAATGCTGCTTGGAAAAACCTGTTATTAAATAGTAAAAGAAGGTGTCTAAAACCATAATTTTTTTGGTTTGTTAACTGTCTGACCAGAAAGCTACGGATCTTTTCTGGTACCTTGAATTCTTCCGTTCATCATAGCTTGGACATGACTATTAGGCTTTTACATGAATCTCTGGAGGAGAAAGTGCAGAACCCCAGTGCAGAAGCTCAGTCTGCTCAGTCCTCGGAAAGTGAAGGTGTGAGCATCTCCCTCCTCTGTGAAACCCAGCTGACCATGGTATTTGAGTGGGGACAGGAATGAAGGTCCTCAGGAGCAGGAATGAAGATGCTTTTCTGTCAGCACTTCAGAGTGGTTATAGATTCCCCTCCCTGTCTCCTTGGTTATACTTGTACAGTGCAGGCAGTCCCGCTCCATACAGTGTGCCGAGCTGCCAGTTTGCTCCCCAGGCAGTTGTGTTGGCACTGGGGAGCAAATGGCACAGCAAGAAAGTTGAAAGTTGAGAGATGCTTGAGCTGGAAAAGGCCAGAGGAGTGGTGTTCATCCAACTGCCTTCTGTTCACTTCATGGAGGTTAACATCTTCCAGCACTTTCTGTTGTTTAGTTCTTGTGCAAAAAATGAATTTTAAAGATGAGGCAACTTAAGGATTTAAGGATTCTATCTGCTGCAAGGCCAAGTGAATACATGTTTTTCCTTGAGTAATAGTTGTTCATTTTGCAGGTGACTGTTTCATCTTTCAGTTATTTGAAGGAAAAGCAGTGGCTAGAAACTCTTAGTTTCAATTTTTTTTTTTTTTTTTTTTTTTAATTTAGGTTTTTCACTTGCTGCAGTCGTACCTAGAATCAAACCAGTTTGCTAGTTTGGACTTTCAGCAGGGACTGGGTGACATCATTACCTGTATGGGAACCAAGGTGTGGCTGGCTAAAAGGTAAGATAAAACACAAAATATCTGATTCATAAGCACACTTTACTAACGTATGGAAGACTTGGTTGATTTTTAAAATTATTATTCTTTTAGCAAGGTGGACAGATTTATTTGTCTTGAAATATGTAGAAGTTACATGCTTTACTGGCTTGCTGATTTTTAATCAAGATGATTTTTTTTTTTCCAAAAGCAAGGATGGAAAAACATTGTAGTCCAGTTATTAAAGAAAAAAATAACTATGAATGAACATTCCTACAGAAACAGACGTTTTGAGGATAACTCTTGCTTCATGGCTAAGAAAAATATGCCACATATATGAGGTTTTTATGTTACTATTTTTCTGACTTTGACCTTTACAAAAAATTAGTAGGAAAACGTCATAGCAATTGTTTAAACTAAAAGTGTTTAACTGCCCACAAACAATCCAAGATAGATTTGGAAACATTTTTTATAAGTTCATCTTCAGGTGACATACATGCAACTATTTAGCTTGCTGTTTCTTTTATCATCTTCTCTCTTCTCTTTCTCTTCTCTCTTCTCTTCTCTCTTCTCTTCTCTCTTCTCTTCTCTCTTCTCTTT
>VZRV01001413.1:93264-144601 GCA_013398115.1 Falcunculus frontatus
CTCTCTCTCTATCCCTCCGTCTTTCTTTCCCTCTTTCCTTCTCAGCAATTGCTTTTGAGAATTCCTACCCATGGGAATTCCCACCCAGAACTTTAAAGGAATCAGTTGTGGACAAAGAGGACAGGTCCCTGCATAGATAGATAACTGGGAATATCCCATATTTTGCACTGTGGTGTGAGGTCAGCACTGCAGCTAGTGTGGATCTCTGATAAAACCTGAGTCATTTTCTGATCATCAAAACCAAAATCCTTAGAGGCTTGAAGAAGGGGGGTGTGTAGTGGGTGGGGGAAATCTATCAGTGTTAACTGAGGTGGGGTAATGAAGATGGAGGTGATCTTTGGGAATTACGAAGTGTCTCCTCAAAGAGTGAGACTGATGATATGGCAGATAAAACTTGGTGCAAATAATTGGAAAATGATGCTCATGAAAAAAGTCTGGACTTTACCTGGGGAAAGAGTGGTTGACTGAGCAGATTTTTTGTTTGAAAAAATTACTCTTGTTCTTGATAATGCCCAAAAGGGGAGGGGGCAAATATCATAAAAAGAATGAAGAAAAACACAGAAAACACATCTGTGTTAGTGTATTAATTTGTGTTGTATATTTAAATATTGTGTAAATCCCAAAGAAAATACAGTAGGAATCAGAAGCAGTGTAAAGACTGACAGCAAGTATAGAATACTTTCTGCTTGGGGACTGATTAAATAGGCTGAGATTTTTTTTTTAATCATGGAAAAGGGACAACTGAGGGATGTGAAATATGAGTCGCATAGAAAGGGACAGGAAATTAGCATCCTATCCAAGGTGGCAGATGTAAAAGACACAAACTAATGAAGTTTTTAATGTAATTTTAACTTGGCTTTGGAACTCTGTGATATAAGATAGTCTTGATTTTAAACCTATCTGAATTTTTAAACAACGATTTAATGGAGTCATGGAAGGGAAGTACAGTGAGGTTACTAAGTATTTAGACATCACAATTGGCTCAAGAAGTTCTTCAGCAACCTTGAGGGTTTAGACAGAGGTTTTGGCAAGTGTCGCTAGTGTTATGCTTCCATTTCCTGTGCATCTGCTCTCTGCTCCAACTGGAGACATCATGGTGGATTTGGTGGACCTTTGGGCTTGAATCAGCGTAAGCATTTTTATAAGTGTTTACATGAGAGTGTTAATTTGCGTAACTAAATTAAATTCACTGATACTGTTATAAAGAGTAAAAACCCAAACACTGGAGACCAAATTCAGTAGAAAGATACTCATGCTAAGTAATTCAAACGTCTTTCTCTCCCAGCAAATGCGTAAGGGCTGGGCTCTGTTCATTACAGATTTTAGATAAATTCTGTTTTCAAAGTATTTTTTCAGAACTGCCCTTTTTAATACATCAGTCATATTAGTGCTGACTGGTTGGGTTTTTAGTGAGATTTTTTTATTATTTTATTATCATCTCTGGAAAGGAAAACTTTTCAGGCCCTCTCTAAGAAATTATTGTGCACAGTAAAGGTATTTTCCTGAAGAGAAGTATTTTCTCTTTCACTTGCCTGTAAAAATCATGGCATGATTTTTTCATGTGCTGATATTAACTCCCTGTCAGCAGCACATTATAATTTATCAGTTTGTTGTAGCTTCCTTGTCATAGTCTTGCATTCGCCGTAGTGCAGTTAATGCTATACATAAAGTGTTTTAGAATGTCCCCAGACAGTAAAATTTTATATTATGAGCACACAGCCTTGCAACAATAACTTAAAGCATTGGGTTTTTAATAGACGGAAACTTTTTTTGCAAATTTCTAATGTGCTTTATTATTCTTGCACACTTTGAGCTAAGGTGTCTTTCCTTCCTTCCTTCCTTCTGTCCATCTGTCCGTAACTCTCTTAACTTTCTGCTTGAGATAAATGTATTCAGTTGAAAAAAAAGTAAAGGAATAAACCTCCAAGAAGCAACCCAAACAAACAGACAAAGATATTGAAATGGATGGTGTTTTCTGGTGGTTTTAGTGTCCCGCATTCAGTGTGCAGCTTTACCATTGATAGTTGAGTGGGTGAAGGTGAACAACTGCTCTGTGATGAACGGTGGGGTTTTAGAGTCTTGTTCTTGGTTTTCCTTTTTCTCGTTTTAAAGGAGTTTTAGAAGGTTGCTTGGCAACTGAGTTGTGAAACTTAGTAAGTCCATCTGTGTGGGTTTCTGGATGTTAGGAGAGCTTATTGGGAAACCAGCACTTTATTCTTGCCGTGTTGTAGACTTCTTGGCGTGCATCTGCTGCTGTCAGAGAGGGTGATGGCTGGCTGGACCCTCAGTCATATACAGTCATTCTTACCTTCTTTCTGTTCAGGCAGTGAGAGTGAGCACCACAGAGAAAAGTTAATGAATCCCCATCTGGTTTTTCTGCCTTTTTCATAAGGACATAATTTACCATGTCACCAAAACTGCAGGGCTGTGACTGTTTGAAAAGAGTATAAGAGGCACTCACTATTCATCTTAAATGGGTTAAAAAAAAGTTGAAATAATAGGAAAATGGGTTGTGAATCTGGGGAATTATTTCCAAACATCAATTTTCAATCACATTTCTGTGCTAGTTCTGTAAAGCTCTTTCTGGTGTTCTTTCAACTATGTACTTCCTTTGTACTGTGGAACAAACTTCTCTGAGAATCTTAAATTACAAAACTTTGGATTGCATATGTAGTTCTTAAAAATGAAGCTCAGTTGTCATGTGTGTGTATTTGGAGGAAAGATTATCGTTCTAACGTGGTTTCCTGAACTGGGTGGGGGTTTTTTTGTTTGGGTTTTGGTTTTAGGGTTTTCTTTTCCTTTTCAGGGCCAGAATGTAATTTCCTTTCATCAGAATTTATTGGTGTAGAATAGCTCGGGATTCTATTGCACATTCTGTATAATATGCTAATCTCTTTTTTCTTCTCCATGCTACAACTTGATTTTCCTTTAGAGAATAAAATAACGGGTCACATTCCCCAAATCAAATTTCATAAAGCATTAGCTTTTTCAATTGGTATTTTTTATCTGTTGTGAAGGCAGACTTCTCATACTGATGGACCATGGTTGCCTTTTCTCCTTGGCTTTTTTTACATCTTCAAAACATTAACTTTTTTGTGTATTCAGAACGAGTATTTTAATTTTTGATGTTTTGGTGAATGAGACCTGTCTTCCATTCACTTCTCAAGGTGATGGTTGAATCTTTTCACTTTAATTATATGTTTATACTTTACTTGGTGGTTTTTATTTTATTTTGGAAAATACCTGTTTGTTAGTCTAAAGTGGTTCAGTAACGTTATTGCTTTCCTTCACCTTCATACCAGTGTTAGTTTATTGCATTTTTTTGCAGATGTGGGAGATGCAGGGTGTTTGAGAAGAAGAGAAATTAAAAAAATATATAAAATATGCTTTTTTGGAGAACTTAGGTGATGGAACAAAGTGATATAAATTGGTCTGATGAAAGCTTTAAAATATGACCAATTTATCAAGCTAAATATTTGAAAGAGTTCAAAGCTCTGTTCTATATGAATAGAAAAGCAAAAAAGGTAGTTTTTAGCTCAGCTGCATGCTGGGGAGTTACGAGACTAACTCTACATGCCTTCTGCTTCATAAATTCAGAAAGCTAGAAGAACAACCTTTGGATTTGGTATTGTGTTATACAGAAGTCCCAGAAATATCTCTCGTTTTGTTTGTAGCCTTTGGCTTGGCAAAGTATTGGTATTGGAAAATTTGTGAAATCATGGTGTTGCACGGCTTTGCTGTAGGATGCTGCTTTTCAGCGCTTTGAGTTGGAAATTTTTTTTCCGCCTTCCTACTTACTGGAGACCACAGGAGGGGGAAAAGACTTTGAGGTTCTGCCAGAAGTCAAAAAACACACTCTGCTAACCTCTAGCCATGTGCCGTTTCTTAGCTGAGAGCTTGTCTGTGCTGGGAGAGTTTACTTCTAAGAAGGCTGCTTTCTTGAAACTAACTTGTGTAAAAAACCAATTGGCTTTGCGTTTTGCGAAGAGTCACTGGTTCGTCTGGAATGGGCCACCTGCGGTGCGTTTATAACCCAAATAACCCGTGCTCTGCAGTGCTACTGCTTACAGCTCTCTGCTTTATGGTTGGCACTGTTTAAAATACAAAGAGGTTCTGCACAAGATTCAACCTCACACAACAAATATATGCAAAAGTTATTTTAGGCACAGGCTCAAAACAAGGTTCACTGTTTGCTGAGATATATGCTGGTTGGTTTTTCCCTGGCTGACTCTCCGATGATCCAGCTATGACTGCTTTGAATGAGGAAAATCTCATCACTATTTCATAGCCCTACAGAGGATGGTAACTTGGCAAATTTTGATGGCCATGGCACTCCATCAAGCCTGTCGTATCTGTTTTCCCCCTCCGCTTTTGGCAGCACTATGTGAGTGACAACAGGCAGATGAGCAGTCTTAGGCCCTTCTTAGAAGGAGCTTCATGGAAGGTGCATTTAGGCCATCTGTGCAGAAAGCAAGAATGTGGCCTCCATGTGGTTTCAGGACTTCATGACTCAGACTGT
The DNA here is from genome assembly GCA_013398115.1 of Falcunculus frontatus. Lineage (NCBI taxonomy): Eukaryota > Metazoa > Chordata > Aves > Passeriformes > Falcunculus > Falcunculus frontatus. The sequence continues at coordinate 97,784 of VZRV01001413.1, forward strand.
AACCTAAATATGCCTTTCTTATTGCCTCTTGGGAGAGACAGCAGTAACTTCTAGTGAGCAGACTACTACACACAAAACAGTGGCACATGCAGGCATACCTAGACAGAGGTGCAACATGCCCATGGCTCTCTGCAGCTTTGCAAGCAGCCTGTCTGTAATTTTTGAACTGGTCCTTATTTGGGAGTTGGAAGTGATTTTTGTACTTTCAAAACAGCAAGATGTGAGGAGAATGTAAGGTTATCCTCCTTGGCAGAGTAGTCCTTCTCTTCCTTTAGTACTCTTGCCTCTTCTTCCACTGCATCAAGACGAACCTTCTTGTCCTTCCAAGGCCACGTCTGCACTTGGTATCTTCCTGTTTTCTAACTTTTCCACTTTTTCATTTGTGTCTTTAAAACCTACACGTTGAGAAGTGCAGTTAATTACCTTTGTTCGTTAGTGGTCTGTATACATTGTACAGCCAAGTTCAAAAGTTGAAAATAGTTTTAATGATTGAGCCTTTCTCTGTGGAAGTTTATTTACCAGGTTTCAAATTGAAAACTTAACTTTCCATCAGCTGGAGCAATAATTCATGTGTGTACTCTTGCACACACAAAACATGAAGGGAGATTTTTGTTGTCCTGTTCCAGCTGAAAACGAAGCGTACCAGTATGAACAGCTCACAGAATCACAGAATAAGCTGAGTTGGAAGTGACCCATGAGGATCATCGAGTCTGTTTCCTGGCCCTGCACAGGACATCTCCAGGAGTCACACCGTGTGCCTGAGAACATTGTCCGAACACTTCTTGAACTCTCTCAGGCTTGGTGCTGACTCACCAGTAATTTGTTAATCTGCACGTTCTAACCCATGGGCCTTGTTTAGCCTCATTTGTCTTTGCTTTTGAGAACAGTCATAGCACGTCATTGTTCATAAATGTATTCCTAGAGGCAATTATTTAAATCTTAGGTGCTTTTAGCAGGCTACTTTAGGTTTCTGTGCTGCTCCAAGTCCCCTCTTTCACCAGTTTTGATAACAGTATCATTAACATGGCTACAAACTGTTTATTTAGGCAGTTGGTGATTGCTGGTTTTGGAACACCCACTTTGGGTATCAGTAGTGATGTTTGGACTTCAGGCTGAAGTTTAAGATGTACTTTGCAGATGATAAAATAGTCTTTGACTGTGGTTCATAGGTGTACGCCTAACTTAAATATGAACATTCCAAGAATATTAAGACTTGGATTAGGTTGTTTGAGGTGTTCTCTTCACCAGTGCAACATTTGGAGTAGGCACAAACCGTGTAGAATTACAGATTTTGGACACAAATCCTCACTTATATCTGAAAATGCTTTTCAATAAATAAACATAAGAGTTTTCATAGCTTTTTCTTCATTAGTAAGCCCCCTGATGTTAATTGTGTAAAATTCATTAAATTTGCCCGTGGGATTAGTTTGACCTCTTAAGTTTTTAAGGATGTTGCTCAGGAATCACATGAGGTTCTCATTAAGAGAACAAATAAGAGAACAGCCAGGATTATTTTATCAATCGGGTATGCTAAAAAACACCAACAAAATGCAGCCTTTCAGTGTCATTCACCAAGGACAGCTGGAGCATAAATTAATTTTTCATAATAGCTGAAACTCAGGATGTTCTTGGTGGTATCACAATGGAAAAATAATTTGTGTAGCTTCTTTTTCAAGCAATAAATTCTCTGCCTTTACCATGGAAACTAATAACAACTTAATAATCTGGCTTTGAGGGTGGTAGAAAAACTTAAATCACCAGACTAGCAACTCCCTTTGGAGACAATGCCTGCTATAATGCTGGATGAGCTGTCCCTGTAGAATGGGCAAGTGAGGGGACTGTGCACATGGTAATTACTTGGAGAAGATCTCAACAGCACCAAGTAGGAAAGCAGATGCACTGTTACTAATGCTTGTATTTCTGTTTCTATGCGGGTGTTCCTGCGCTTCCAGGAACTCAGCAAGGTTTACTTGGTAGTGCAAGCTTCATCATTATTTTTTTAAATGCTTTCCGTTAAATATAGGTCTATTGGCCGTGATGTTCATGGATGGGCTGGTTTTGTATTACATGGTTAAAAATGCTGAGGACAAAGTTTAATAATTAAATCCATTATTAATGTCTCCTTAAGAAGACAAGAGGAAGGCCATGCATGTTGATTCACTGCTACAGATGTGGGCTCTGAGAGAAAATAGATTAAAATATGAATGCTGCCCTCTAAACAAATACACCCCCAAAAACCTCAGTCTTTAGAATACTGCAGACTTTGAAAGCTAATAACCAAAACAACAGGAGAAGATTTAATCTTTTAATCAGCTGCTCGCTGTATGTGTAGGAGTGATTTCCATAAGCTTTGTCGCCTCCATAAATGACAACTGATCATTTACCAGATCACGCTGCAGGTAAAATGTGGTCAGTACAAAGCCAGCTTGGCCTGGTTCATCAGCAGCCCTCCAAGGATAGAGCTCCCCATGGACAGCTCTCTAAGGATTATGTAGAGTTGACTGTATCAAGACTTAGGCATCACAGATGATGCATTTTTAGAAGATATTTTAGCTGACACGATGGCAGGTCACGTATCAGAAGAATCTGGCCACCTGAAGTAGGAATAGTTTTGGAGATTTGCCATTCTTCAGCAAGGAGTATGCTGGGAGTTGATAGAGAGGGAAAGATACACTGTAAACCCAAAATTTAATTGCGAGTGTGCCAGCCTCAAAAGCTGAGATTATGGAAGACAAAGGCAGAATGGGAAGCTCATAATAGGAAGTTGCAGAGATCCTGTCCCCAAGTACCATTATGACATTATGACATGTTGCACTTAATCAAAATTCTTTCCTGTGTTTATATAGAGCTAAAGATGTAATTCTAGTCTCAGATGTTCGTAAAATTTTGACTTATCAGAAATGTTTAAAATGTTAAGAAATACAAGAATTTGTGCAATAGCATGTTGTGCGTTAACTTGAATATGATGTTCAGGAAACAAATTCTGTTGATCTGTTGGAATCAAAAACTGTATGTAATACTGGTGGCTAGAAGGTGGGAGAATTTGGAGTTTAAATTCATCACCAGCAAGCTGATTTCTTTTCTGCCAGCTAAAATATTCATTTCTTTGACAATATGGTGTTATTTACACAGAAGAATAGGGCAGTGTTTAGTAATTACAAGTTTTCTTTTAATATGGGGCTTTCTCTAAAAATGATATTGATAAGTTTAATCGTAAGAAGAGGTCTTCTTTCCAGGAATTTTAGTCCTTTTTCAGCCTTTCCAAAGGCTCCTGAAACATACAGCATTACAGTAAGAGTGACTTTTTCATTGGAGACCAGAAAGGGAATAGGCAGTTAATGTAATTAATTGATCACTTTGAAAATTGAAATGAAAGCAATCATGCAAGTCATTAAGATGAATCTCTTCCTCTTCACAAGGTAGCTGTGAATTGGCCTTTGAAGAGGTTGCCCTTGTAATCTTGCCAACTCTGGTGTCTTTACCCTGATGCTTAAGAGCGTGTCATGGCATTTTTGGACAAAATACAAAGATTTGTAGGTGGCTTTGTAAGTTGTATAATTTTGACTGGAGTTCTACACAAGCTTGATTCATTATCCAAATCTTGTCATCAGTTATTAAAGTTTGGAGCTGAGATTAACCAATCTGAGTTGCTAAGAGTCACTTAAATACTGTATTAAAAAAAAATGTTGTCTGACACTCTGTGTAATTATTTGTTGCTTTATTGTGACCAGACCTGTAATGTGCATGTTACATTATTAGGAGGAAATTCTATTTTGTTAGTTATTTATTAAAGTTATATTTCCATTTGAGAAATAAGATTCGTAGTTAAAAAGATTGATAAAGCAGCATTGGGTGAAAGATTTTCAGTCTTTCAGAGTTTTCTAAAAGCATGGAGACTGCAAAATGCAGAGCTTTTTTGAGACCTCTTACAAAAGGCTTTAGAAATCCCTAAGATAGCTGTCTCCACTAAGATACCTGTAGCTAACCTCATCCAGAGAGAGATACTATGGATTTTTATTTAAGAGACATTAATTGTCAGGTTGCATTTGACATTTCTTAGAGCTCATTGAGAGTTTGAGGAAATATGCTTTGATTTTTATGTTGTTAAATATTTAGTAAATATTGTAAGTTGCTGTATATTAAATAGTGCCTGTTTTGATAATAGTTTTCCAACATCTGTTTCCTAATGGGGAAAAATATGAGCAAAATAAACTACCTCTTTGGAAAACATTGAATTTCTAGAATAACCAAAAGCTAATGTAATAAACATTAACACGAACTGCTTTGATTTCATAATCACTAGCTTATATCTGTCTTATTTATGTAACAAATGCTATAAATTAATGTTACAGTTGTTATTGCTCATCTTGAAGTGAGGTGGAAAAAGAGGAATGATCCAGGAGAAAATAGCTGTCAGCTTTTTAAGTCATCTGACTGAGTGTCATTGAAAACTGGGGGTTTGAGAAGATAATGAGAATCTGCAGAAGTTGTGCATCAAAATTCTTTGGTACTTGCTATAAATAAAGGGGTGTTGGCATCCTGACTTTAATACAGAAATCTGGATGGTTATAGGTGGCACCCTTTAATAAATAGAAATGCTCTTTAAGGGCCTCTGCAAACCTTAGTGATTAGAGAAGCAAGAGATTGTCCTTTTCCCGGTGTTCTGAAAGAATTGAGGCCAAATGTGTGAGCTTTCCATGTTCTTTGCTCCTTGTTGTTTCTCTTGGAAGAAAAGGTAATTTGCTCCGCAATTCATTAATATTGATCTTGTTTAAATTAAACAGTAATACAGGAGAAAATTCATTTTAAAAGTTAAGCCATGTGTTCCTGATAGAGTTGAAGCCATGTGTGTGAGCCAAGTACCCAGGAGGTCTGTGACCACATATTGCTGATTTCTTCAATAAATGCCAGTTTGGTTTGCATTAGATCTGCCATCCAAAATAAGCAAACCAATCACTACCTCAAATTCAGCATGACTTAGTTATAAAAGGTGAATCAAACATTTAAAAGATAATATTTGTAGAGCTCCAAGCTGTGAGAGTCCAGGATTGATTTCAGTTGCATAGACCTAAGCTGCAATCAGTGGTACTTAGAGGAGGTAAAGGCAGAGCAGAAATCAAAGGCATCCTAGTGCTACTGTAGGTAGCCAAAGCCAGCTGGAGCAACCCCCAGTGTTGCACATGGAGCTTCTGAACCTGCCTTCTGAGTCTGATTTACATCTCCAGAGAGGGAATATCTCCTGAAGGGTGTGCTTCCTCATTCACCTACCAGGCAGTTCCTTGTTGAAAACAAATAGCTCTTTGTTACTCTGGTCATATAATATTCTATAAGTGCTTAACCTAGACCTCTTCAAAGGCGTGGGACTGGGAGCCTGTGAATTTTAACAGACTCTTTAGATCCATTAACGTTTTTCTTTGAAAAAAAGTCCCTGGACTCTTAACAGCCAGCAAAAGGTTTCCTCCTACAAGTGCCTTGAACTCTTTTTAAGTTTTATATTCACATGCCAGAATCGAAAATGCAATTACAAAGAAGTCAGTCTGTTCTATCCCCAATTACTTGTTCAGCATTAGTGACAAGAAACTGACTAGGTTTGGAAGACTTTTATTTTCAGGATCTAATCCAGAAATCTGCTATGAAGTGTCAATAGTATACAAACTGACACCTGCATTTTCAGATTTTCTACTGTTCAGCCAGGCCTACCTGAAATAGTAAGAGAAAAAAGATGCTTATTTCCATCATACTGAAGATACTGTTAGGCTAGAGCTTTGGGCAATTACAAAAACAAAAAAAAAAGTGTAAACCCTGTAACTTTTTTGACTTGTGTTCTTTCAATGACCTTGTATATTCTGTGGAATTCTGTGGTCACAGAATCACAGAATCGCCTGGGTTGGAAGGTACCTTAAAGATCACCTAGTTCCAACTCCTCTGCCTTGAGCTTGGGATACCTTCAACTAGACCAGGTTCTTCAGAGCCCCATCCAGGCTGGCCTTGAACACTTCCACAGATGGGGCATCCACAAATCCTCTGGGCAACATGTTCCAGTGCCTCACCACCCTCACAGCAAAGATTTTCTTCTTAATATCTAATCTAAACCTGCTCTTGTTCAGTTTGAATCCACTCCCGCTTGTCCTGTCACTACAGGCTCTTGTAACAAGTCTAACTCTTTCTTGCAGGCTCCCTTTAGGTACTGGAAGGCTGCAATTAGGTCAAGTGAAGCCTTTTCTTTTTGAGGCTGAACAATCCCAATTCTCTTAGCCTATCCTCATAGGATGGTCTGGTAGGGACACAGCAGCTCTTCCCATCATCATTTTGTTCTCCTTGATTGAATTAGAAATATGTTTTTTCTGCATCTTTTTCTTGCTAAGTAGTAATCCTTTCTGTTCCTGCCTGTTGCAGGAGTCTTCTTGTCCTCTGCCTGGCAGGTCCAGTCTGTGACAGTGCTTGACACGCGTTACTCAGGGCAGACAGCCTTTGACCTCTCTTTGGTCAGATATGTTGAAATATCCTGCAATATTAGCTGTTCTTGAAATGTAACTCAGCAGTTGCCTGTGACCTGATTTTTATTTCCACCTGGACAGTCAAGCTCCAGGTGAGAGCATTATGAAGGAGTACTAGAAAATATGGGGCAAGCTCCTAAGTGCAGTAAGATTCCTGGAGCAGGCTGGATATGAGCTCTGTATCCAAACACAAACATAAAGCAACAAGTTGAACTTCTAAAAATTATGGTTTAAGGCATCTGGGCAGAGTATGTGGGGTGGCCATTGGGTCTTTGGTGCCAGCTCTTTGACTTCCAGATGTGCTGTTGTTAAACTAAGCTACTGGCTAGCATTGCTTTAGTCAGGTGTGGATCTGTGCCCTGGCATCACTAGCCTGCTATTAGTATAGATGTGTAATAGTATGAATATTGTTTTGATAGCCATTTCATATTTCTGTGTGGATGTACCCTTAGATATGAGAGTCCTAACCATCTCTACCCCATTCAGAGTCATGTACAGTTTATCATCTGGAGTGAGCATATGATGTATTTGTTTCCATTAATATCCAGGTTGGAAGGGAAATGAAATAATTTTTGGGTTTTGGACAGAAAAAAGGAATGCTGTTCCAGATGTCTGGAGCTCCCACCTTTGCTGCTGCTGTGACTTACTTGTTTGGAGACAGATTTCCTCAAATCTTGTTTATGGGAACACCATTTTATTGGGTATCGGTGTTAAAAAAGAAACATCTTGTACTATTCCCACTCTTGTTGGTGAAGTTCTGCACGAACAGGTCATGTGAAATACTGTGCAGTGTATCATTTGAAATGTTCAGCATGTGATTTTTGGCTGTCCGGTCTGTTACGTAAATCACAGTTTGATTGTCTTCAAGATTGAGCTTTCTTCTACAGTCTGAACAACACTGAAATTTCTTGGTTTTGGAAAACTGAATTTCCTGTTGTGTCCGTCTGGCACATATGGATGGGAATTCACTAGCATCACCAGAGAAACGGAATCAGCCAAGGACAAACGTTTGGCATGTTTTATGCTAGCAGAGTCTCATTTCAAAATCAAAACATGCATATGCACATACTTAAAATGAAGTGGTAAGTGCTTAAAAGCTGAACCAGAATAAAAAACATGCCAGTGTTGCTGTTGCCTCTTCTTCAGTAAAAGTTGCATCAGCCATGCTTCGCCCAGGGCACAATTTGTATGTTGGAAATCTTCTTTTCCACTGAAAACATGGAATAATAAGTGAGTCTTCCATTTTTTGAGGGAGCTGAAATGCAGTAGGCCCATTATGTTCCTCATGTTGACTGAAAACTGCTGTGGCTGCTTTCATCCATTTGTGAGAGACATGGTTTGTTTTTCTTCTGAGCCTTTGACTGATCGGTCCCTCTGTTTTCTCATGGGTTGAGCTCCCAGCTCCGTGAGTATTTTTTGGTGATGTTTTCACACACATTCGTGAAGAACAGCTTAGGCAGCAACTCTGTACCCAAGATATAGGAAAGACCTTTGCTTAACCAGGGTGGATAGAAATTAAGTCGGCCTAATATGACTCTTCAAAAATAGGCCGTATTAAAATTGCTTTGGCTTCTTAAGGCATCGATTCTTGTTTATGTGCATCTTCTCAGCAGGCAGCTTTTAGCTCTTGTGCTTTTAAGGGAAGTGGTAGCAGGCAAGCATGAAGAAGTTTGGGGAGGTGTGAACCTAGACTACTTCACTAGTAAGAAAGTGTTCAAAAAGTCTCTTTTTATGAAAAAGGGAGAAAAAATCTCTTCTAAAGAGAGATCCTGGTAGCATATATTCTGCTCTGTATTATATGGATGCGTAATGTTGTAGGCCATAAAAGAAAGCATAAGTATTATAGGTTTCTTGCAGAGTTTATTACTGAAGGTGAGAGCAATATTTCTGGTTAAAATTGTCTTTTTTAACAGGTTCGTAGGCTAACTCTCCATAGGCAGATACAGCTGCCAAACTATGTAAGAACCTCAAACCTTTCATTTTTATGTTGTGATCACATATCTTACTTGAAAAAGCTTTTTTTTCCTTGAATTTTAAAGGTATTAGAGTACAGAATGTTTGTTGGAACGTTTTTCATTAACAATTTTTTGAAAGAGTTTCAAACATCAAGATAAGCATACAAAGAAAGTGCCAGATAAAATAAAAATGAAATACTGAACAGAATTAGTCATACTTCAAGCTTGTGCTGTCTTGATTCTGAAAGTTTTTGTTTTAGTACAAGTCCCATTGGGCTCTTCAGAATAATTTCTGTGTTTTGAACTAGATTTCCTGTTTGTTCACATTTTAAGTTATATTGTAAAAAATTTTCATGGCTAAATATGTTTCAGTGATAGTAATACAAAGAAAAATGAAGTTGTTAACCTAATTTTATTTTTCTAATTGGAGAGAAAATAGATGTTTGTCACTTGCAAATTGAAAAGGTAGAGCAGAAAGTAGCTTATTACCAATTTCCATTATATACACAAAATCCCAAATATTCTTGTTTGGAAAAAGAAATACCTAATTTTAAGAACACACACACCTCTGGTCTTCATCAGAACTGTGAGAGAGCTGTGGCCATTAGAAAGGTGTAGCAGGTACCTTGCAAGGGAACTTTCTCTTTTATGAGCTGTAACAGTAAGAACTGAAGACTCTTTTTGTTGATGCATTTAGTTACATGCGTTATCTATAAACAAAGCAAAGACATAGTAGTTGCTACAACAAACTGGTTCATTCAGTAATAATGAAATGTATCAGCTGCCATTTAGTGGAATGGCTGGAGGAGGAAGGTGTTGCCATTCTACAAGGGAGACTGTCACTCAGGGTGGATCAGGAAGTGAAGCTTAGATAGCTTGCTCTAGTTATTTTATATATGCAGTCTAATTTGACCAGTAGTTTATCTTCATTAATTAAAATAGACATGCCAAACTAGTTTGTTTTACCGCTGTTTCTGAGCATAAGGTTATAAGGATTTAATCTTTAAAACTTGGGGGTTTTTGTAGGCTAAATCCTTGTTTGGTGACCAGAGCTGCCTATCTTGATGTCCTTGTGATGTTGAGTACTCACCTGGAGAAGTTTCAAAAGCAAGGTAAGTCAAATATTCTGTTCTATACATCGGATTTAGTATCTGTATCTATTTCTGAGCTCTGTAGAATCTGGAGAAACAATAGTATATGACTTGTGCTCAAGGTATCTACCGACTTCTGGAATCCTTTAGCTGCTTTGTAGAAGGCTCTTTATTCTGCCTTCTCAAGAGCTAGTCCTGGGTTTTGTTGAGGAGAAGACTGAGGTATGGCTCCATGACAAGGATTGAAGTCATGATCTTGCAGTATTCCTAATCCTGGAATGGCTAACGACAGAAAAGATCCTCTCTGTGTTCCAAAATGTTTTTTTTGATCCAAAATCCAAATCCTCGACTGTTGCTACTTACAACCTTTCCAGAAAGCCACAGAAATGTTCCTTCATGAGACACCTGAAACAATTTCAGGCAAAGTGTTTCCTCATGTTTAGAAGTTTTATAAGAAACAACTCTGAGAGCTTCTTTCACTTTCTTTTTTTATTTTGATTCTTTATCAACGGGAATTTTTTGAAGGACCAGTCCGAACTATTGGTTTTACTGTTGTAGATTATAGTTTGCAACAGTACAAACAAGCTGTAAACAATAAGAAAAAAAAAGGTACGGAGGAAGGGACACCCTTTCACGTGTGGCAGTGTGTAGCCAGCTTTCAGTCAGCTGTAAGTAGCTTCCTTGTGGGCCTGTTTTGTTCATTTCTTGTGAACAAGTGAGTAATAAATTACCTTTTCAGTTCATGAAGGCAATTAAAGAATAGTTGTGTCATTTCACTGAAATTCTTAACACTGCCTTTAAGTCACTGGAACTGTTCTTTATTTCAGATAGTCATGTTGTGGGCACTGTTAATTTTAAAACCAATTCCTTTTGCTTTTTTTGCCTAGACCTTTAGTTGATGTAGTTCCATTCTAATTCTAAAATAGCTATTGGTATGATTTCTTGTGAATGTCCAGTTCAAATAGTGATAGTTGTTAGGAAAGCAAATTGGTGATGAATGTATCTGAAATTAACTTCTTCAGACAGTTTGATGCAGAACTAGCCCTTACAACAGAAGGACAGACGTACAGAGGGTGTGTGACAGGTGACTTCCATTATACCAGAGGAACATGGGTAGGGTTATTGGGAACTCCAGGAGATGAGTCTGATCTTTCATGTCCTCAGGAGAGTCATTCCTCTCTCATGGATCTCAGGTATCAAGATATGCTGCTCAATAAAGGAGATTACCAGCTGATGTTGCACTGTAGGTCTCCTTCTGTCGGGTACTGCCCACGGTTTGTGATTAGGTAAGGGCCACGTGCTTTATCGTAAGAAATGCACCACTTTATCTAAAGCAGTTTCAATGTAACATGTCTCTAGGGATAAATTTTGTCCTGGCTTTTTACTGGGTTTTTGGGGGGTAAGCTATACCTACCATCAATAATTCTTAAATTACAATATATATTTACTTATTTTTGTTATTACTACAAAATAAAGCTTTTTAAATCCTCATATGCCATTGGCCTTAGTGATAATCCTTTGCAGTACATTAAAAAGTCTAGCTGTGTATCACAACTACAAAATAAACAAAAACAACTCCCAAAGGCTTCTTTAGTCATTTTTGGGCTCATCACCCTTTTACTTTGAATACTCCTTTTTAAAAGATAGATCCTTCTGGGAATATTAATTTTTACACTTGTTGTAATCATGAACCCCTCTTCAGCTCCTTTGTAGCATGCATCATCCTGTTTTTTCTGTATTCTCTTCATATGAAGTTTTTTTTTCATCTTCTGATTATTCTTTCACTCACCCTTCAGCTCTATTTTTGTGTTTTCTTTTAGGAAGGAACAGCCAGTACTCCAGGGGAGGGCTCCTCGTTTTGCTTACTAAGTGGGCATTGCATTTCCTTTATCAGTCTCTTTCCTATTTCAGTTGTCCTTGGGTTTTTTTGTCTGTTCTGGTTTTTAAACAATTGCTGCACGATTGCAAAGGCTTTTATAGATCTCTCCACACCAGGAAACTCCCCTCCATTTTTTTAATGCCCCTGACTTGTGAATAGCCCTTTGAGCCTGAGGGACTGCACCATGCTGTGGCTGGATTACCAACTGTAGTGAATTCATTTATTTTTCAAAGCTCATGTGGACTGTACCAAACCTGGGTGCTATAAGGTACAATTGCTGCAGAAGGAAAGCAATTATTTTTGCAGATTCTCTCTGCTTGGGGATAGTTCATTAGTATTTTTTCCTTCATGGGTTTAAAATTACGTGTTTCAGGCAGTGTCTACAGAGAGTAAAAACTTAGGCTGAAAGTACCGTTTTGAAAACTTGAAGATACATTAGGGACTATTTTACGTATCACAGGCAAGAAGCCCTTCTGAAAGGAAGGAGTAATGTGTTTATATTAAATAGAAACTGAGTGTCCCATGACACAGTAAGAGAAAGACTAAACTCACCAGTTATAACTGAATGTTTTGAGTCTCCCATTTAAATGTTTTCAAGATATGATTATTAACTGAAGCATTATACTTTTCTGAGATTAAATGTCTTACTCATATATGTATATCTCTGGTTATGAGCCAATTTTTCTCAGTTCTAATCTTGATTTGTAAAGTTGTTTCAATGAATAAAGGGTGAGGGACAAATCCAAATAAAACTGTTTCTTGATGTGTTTATCTAAGAGGCCCCAGGAAGTGCTGTATATGAGTTCCAGGCCACAGGCTGAAACTGATTTTCATCAACAGAAATGGGAATGCAGTGTAATGAGCCTGCAACTGGTTAAAATCAGACCACTTCTAATTGATTTTGCCTGTCTAAAGAGGCTACAATTACAAAGAGGGTTTCAGAGTACAGCTCTGCCTAGGCCTTTCCTGCATTATGATTATTTTCTGTAAGTGATTTGTTGTTTTCAATTAATAAAATCTGTCTCTTAAAGTGCAGGATAGCCCTTAGGGAATTTACTTCACAAATTCAAAAAACGTCAGCTTTAAAATGTCGGCTAAGGAAGGCAGAGGGTAATGGATACCAAAAGCATCTTGTCTAGCTAAAAATTTACTGCTGGTTAAATGATGATTATTTATCTTAAACAAAACAAAAAAGCCCCAAACTCCATAGTTATTCTGATTTGTTGGACTGGATGGAAGTGTTGCTTGATTCATGTCACTGGGAAAAGACAGTTTTCTTTCCTTGAGGTGATAGGCAAAATCTAGAACTTTTTTCCAAGCTCCTGATGTGCCTGAGGGTTTTCAGATATGCAGAGACAATACATAATGCCAAGACTATAAAAACTTAAAAATATTTTTATTCTGTTATCAGTTGTGGTTGGAAGCAACGCTTAAAAAAAAAAAGTTAAAATATAAAAATACTGGTTTTACCTTTATTGAGAATAAGGAAAGTTCTTACCAGGCATAGGATTATTTGATGAGCTAATGTCTGTTGTCACAATTAATAATTATTAATAGCATCCGGGGAATTTGTTCTTGCAGACCTCTTTGATGTATTTTCTCCAGATTAACTGTTTTTATAGACCAGAAATCACAGATGCCCAGGGCCTTTTCATTCTAATGGGAGAACAATGCAGTCCTCTTGCAGAGGATATTCTGGCACTTGTACCCTGCTTCAAACATTACAGGAGGAATAAAATAACATTTGTAGGCATATTGGGGTGGGGAAAAATGACCCCAAGTCCAGGTGAGAACATGTCCAGCCTTAGCCATGTATATAACTATTTGCAAATTTGCAAGTTTTGATCAGGAGGAGTTAGAAGCAGAAGTCTGTCAAGCTGCAGAGCTCCAGATCCACGTGTGCATCTGAGGTTACACGCTCTTCTGTGCACTCAGAGATGGAATTCAGGACTCTGCTGTGATACACTGTTTCAGTAAACAAGATTCCTCTGTTGAATATATGAACTTCTGAGTGGACCTTTGATAGACATTCCTGCTTTCAGATCTTCTGGAAATTGGTGTTTGAAGCAAAACAAGATGAGAGTATTACTGTGATCTGCAGAGCTGGTAGTGCAGGAGCCAGACTGTTGAATTGCAATGCAAGCTCAGATCTGGGATGCTCTGTCTCTCTAGCAGATGAAGAATGCCACAGGACAAAGTGGTCACATTTTCCTTCTTGCTCATGTCTTGAAACAGTTTTTTTGTAGTATTTTGACATTTTGTGAAGGGAAAAATGGATGCAGCTCTCTGTAACATACTTGACTAATAGAAGTGCATTTTGGCCAGGGTTGTGTTCCAAAAAATGGCACTTGTTGATAGAGCCCTGTCAACATAAGTGAAACAGGATGTAGAACAGAAGAGGGAAAAGATGAAAGAAAATTTTGCTAAGGATAATCCTGCCAAGTTGTTGCTTTATCCTGTATGCTGTCAATCTGCTGGCTGGTTTGGCCTGTTGTCAAGTATAGTGTCTTCAAAATTCAAGTTTGGTGGGAAAGAGAAAACATTTAAACAGGATGTCAAATAGCATGAATCTGTGATTTAGGAAAAGATGCCACTTGTAGTCTAACCAAGCATTTTTTTCCTTTCGATGTTTGAGGTGGAAGAATTTATAAAAGTTCTTGAAATTAACCAAACTCCAGCATTGTTGTCAACTGTGGGAACAGGTACTTAGCATTTACATGAGTAATCTTGTTCATGAAGAGATTGTTTTGATACCAAAATGGAGCATCCAGTATTCCACTTTCACTGATATTTTCTTTCCTTGACTTTTGCAAAAGCGTACGTCCATTTTCTTGCTCTCTTCCAAATACCTAAACCTTCTGTAGATGTAGCTTGGTTAAGATTCTTAAATTCTGCTCATGAACTGAAGAAACAGTTGCAGATAATACTGTGCACTGCACATGTATGGGTATGTGATCAGAAACATGAGCTATTTCAACTGTCTGCTGGTTTTGTCCTCAAATACAACAAAATACTATTTTAAATAATGTACAGTGCAAATACCATTCTCTTGGTTATATTTTTCCTTTTTAATTAGAATTTATAAAATACATTGATAGAAATAATATGGATTATCAGACTTCTGAATGCTTTGCAGTGCTTTGCAATGAAAGCACAAATTGGTGTTTACATAGGCATCTCTTCAATGTTTGCCTGAATGACATGATTTGTAGGTCTTTTAAATGGTGTTTGAAGGCTGTGGCCACATTTTTTCTGTATCATACTTTGTAATCTTTTCTTATTTTGGAAAGAAGCTAAATGGCAGGCAAGTTTTTTTCTTGCAGGCTAACTTAAAAACTGATGATTTTTGAATGGTAAAAAATTGACAGGGATAACTAGGTTGGTTATTTTAGCCATTCTTGCATTTTCTTTACCTAGATCCTTAAGAAGTGTGGCCAAAGAATTATTTGAATAAAAACACTGGCAGCTTGTTAATGCATGTTTTGGTTATTTGGTCTAATTAGCTTAATCTTAAATTCACTCTTAACAAGTTGAAGGCAGTTTTTGTTTATCATGTCAGAAATTATATAGATTTTGCTGGTGTATTGACTGTGGTGCCAGTTAAATGTTTTTATTTTGACTTAAGGAAGGTAAAGATTTAAAACATGTCTACAGGATCATCTAAATGCACTGTGCTTACTAACATTAAATTAGACAAGTGAAAAGGAAACGTTCTTAGGTACTCAGTGTTCTAATTCAATGCAGCAGGAGAATGAAGAAGTTGAGGGTAGCATTGTTGGAGATCCAAGACACAGAGAGTGACTGGGAGTTGCCTGGACAGTAAAATGCCAGAGGCAGAACAAGTGAGGGATGTTGAGGCGGTCCAAAGACACACCAAAAGTTAGTGTGAGACAGAAGAACGAAACAAATGGACCAAGACTGAAAAGAACAGGTATTTGGAGAAAGGAGTTGGATGTGTGCAACACCAACAGCTGTCAAGGAGACACTGGAGGCAGAACTTGTGGCACAGATGGAGAAGGAGGAAAGTAGAAGTGTTTTTAGAATGATGGCAGTCAGTGATCAGAGGAGGGTTGTGGAGGGTAGACATGATACTTCTGGAATGCTGTGTTGAGCAGGGAATATGGAAACATGTTCCATGAAATAAGTGACACTAGGGGAAAGTGGAACTGGTCATGTGTATTAATGTTAGCAGCTAAAATTCTGTCCCCACATGAAGACTGAGACTGCTTGTCCTTTAAAAATCAGGTTCTCTTTGGATTCTAACATGTACCACTGACTGACTTGCACTGTCTCCATGGGGTTTTATGATTTTATATGAATGCAAAATACTGGAAAACTCAGTGCTGGGCCAGAGAGGAGCTGTAAGAAAAAAAAGCTGTCTCAGTGTCCAGATAAAATGTTTTTTCTTTTTCCCTTCTTTTTTTCGTTGGAAACTTTTCCTTATACTGTACAAAATGCAATGGGATGCTTGTGTCCTCAACAGTAAATTATCCGTGGATTCTGTTAATCAGTCATGTTTGTAGTTTTGAATTGTATTGTGAGTTTGATGCTTAGTCTCTGATGTTGAAGAAGTTGCAGATGTCTTTAAAAGAAAACATCCTGCTTAAAATATGCACTATGATCATCAAGAGTCACCTTAGTATGGCAGTGTAATGAAACAGACTTTTCTGTTCTCTTTGTGGTTTTATTTCCATTTAGCAGTGATCCACTTTGCCTAATCCGCTTTTAATAAAAAGGAAAAATATGAAAGAAAATACTTTTCCTTAGTATTTGTCTAGGAAAATCTCTTCTTGGCACTGATTACCTCTCAGCCTACTTCCTATTAGTATGATCTCTTCAGATGTCCATGGATGGTAGTTTGAGAGTGCATAAGGATTTTAACCTCAGTTCATAAACAATTGCACTTTCTTGCAGGTCTTGGTGAATGATGATGAATATCCAGATTTTTGATGCTCGGACCCCCTACCCATAACATTGTACTGGAGGCACAGCAGCATTTTATTGCTGCTCTTGTAATTTTTGTCTGCCCTTGCAGAATGTCAGTAAGTTTTCTGATGCTGGTAGTGTCTTTCCCCCTTTTCCCCTGCTTTGTTCCTTTTTTCTGGAGCCTCTAGTAGGAAATGGAAGGTGGTTTGGATGCTCAAGGGCCTGCATACAAGATTCAATCTCAATATTTATCTGGAAGTGTGCAAATACTTAGAGCTATGCTAATCACATGTACAGAAGGAAGCTCCTCACACAGTACCCTGATGATTGGGAGAGTTGTCCACTTGGCAGTAGCTAGATAATCACTGTGAAATTACCAAATCCTACAGAAATGTATCAACCCTGCAAGGAGGTGAAACAAGTTTAGATTTAAATATGGAAGGAATTCAGATTACTTCTCTTACTTTTGAACAGACTGTAGTATCTCTGAGATGAAAGATCAGCTGAACTGTGTGTTACTCCCTGAGCAGGGACATTTTTCTGTCCTTGCTCTATGTATGTACTTATTCTGGGAACAGACTGAACAGGTCTTGTCTGCCACTGCGGGGAAGAGCAGAAGAGAGGCAGGCAGGGTGCAGGTTTGGGAGCTGCTGAATTTTGAGGAGGTTTGTAACTGGAGATTAATCCAGTCTGCTAATTTTATTCTGCTCCTCTTCCTTTCCTCTTTATTTTTAGATGGTGAAAGACCATTTTACTTCATATACCTGACTGAACATCAATTGATCACAAATAAAAAAACAGCCCCTCAAACTGAGGTGCTGTGACATAGATGGTGTATCCATATATCGGTGCAGGGGACATAAAGGGATTGAGGGTGTTTGTGTCGGGTGTTGAGGAGAACCAAGTGATTGTGTAAGATGTCTCCTGTACTAGAAGCAGGCTGAAATTCTTTCTGTCCCACAAATGAAGCAATCCTTAAGGGGGGAAAAAATAAAATTAAATCCACTTAATTCTTGGGGACTCTTTTGCATCTGTCAGCATCTTGGAAAGACTGCTGTTTGCCAGGACCCTTCTTTGGTCAGCCAAAATTTGTTCTTCCTTCTTAAAGCAGCTGGTCATTCAAACTATACAGTGATGTTTGTTTGTAAATAAAAGTATGTCGTTACTGTATCTTAACAACAGAGGCTGACATTTACTTTGGGAACCAGTGTGGTTTTCTGGTTTAGTTGGATATTTTGATGTAAGCCAAAGGAAAGAGTTTACTTAAAGCTAAGCAGACGAGAAAACATTTACATGAAAGCCTGGAAAGATTTCTTAGTGATGAAGTTGAAAGCAGGAATATTTCCACTGCATTGTAATAAGACTGGGGCATTCTTTCCTTTTGTACATATTTGTGTGAAAAAAGAGTGTTGGAGAGCATGTGGAGCACAAGATGAATGCAGTAGGATTTGCTTTCTGGTGTGCTGAGGCTAAGCAAATATGCAGACAGTCTTATTTTGCTGACGGCCTTGCCATTGAGACATCCAGTTTTAAAGAGACTTTCTGTAAAATAGATGAGCCACAGTGTCCTGTCTTTCACAATTGCATGGGAAAAAAAGAAGTCATCCAGAAGGCTTCCAAAGCAGAAGTATTTGATATGTCCAGAAAAAGAGGATCTGTTGCCAAAGACTCTTGTATCCCAGTCCCTGCAAACTACTAGTTCTGGGAGTGAGTAGCTCCGCTATGTTTTTTGTATGAAAGTAGTTTTCCCCTTCCAAAATGAAGACATAAAGAGAAGTTGTGCTGGCCTTGCAAAATACAAATAAAAGTTTGCTGAGTTGGAAGGTCAGTGCATGGCCAGCTCCCAGAGGCCATGGAAAGGTCACCACTCTGTCTGATGTTGGGTTGCAGGCTCTGGTGAAGTTGGCAGGGTTGACATCAACAAAATGAAAGACATCCTGCCCCCTTCCCCTAATTTTTTTCTCTCTCTCCCTTTCTCTGTCCACCTAATACTACTCTCCCTTTTCCTGCTCTGGAGCTTTGACCCTTCCATCCTGTCAGGTTTCCCATTACTGCTTGCATGTGGCTTACCTCAATGTAAAGCAACATGGACAGGAGATAAAAGCATTTCTCTTGCAATATACTTGCAAATACACCCCTGGTTTGAAGAGCGGAGCCAGTTGACGTGTGTTGCTGAAAGGCAGCTGAGGAGGGGAGCAGGTAGGAACCTGAGAGGGTGCAGTGCTCCGAAACTGAAGCTGTTTCTCTTCTTGAACTGAGGCGTTTGACCTTAAACCTTTTTCTTTCAGCTGCCTGGGATTATTTCTGTTGTTAAACTGCTGTCTGTGGAGTCAGGCTGTGTAATAACTGAGACGAAGGCCTAATCCCTCTCCAAGGCAACCAGACAGTTCAGAAATTAAGGAATTCTGGCAGTTGTATACTTGTCGTGTGACACGGGCATTAATGCTAGTTTATGCTGTGATGCCAGTGTGTAAAAGCAGTGTGTTTGGAGGGGGTTTAGAAATGTAGCAAATAAAATATACAAGTTTGCATCGCTATGAGACGGAAGTCAGCTGTGTCACGTAGAGGATAACGCTGTGAGACGGCTTTGCACTGATACTGGAGTTCCTTTGTGCAGCAAGTCCCTTCAGAAAAGAAACTGTAGTGAAAATGTGAATGACAGAGCTCATGGTTGGGCAATATGTCTGAAAATTTTTTACAAATACTGGATTTCTTTGAAGCGTGTCCAGAATTACTCAGAAATGGTTCTGCCTTATGCGCTAGACAGTGTACAACCATGTCAACTTTCTGTGTAAATGTCAAACAAATTAAGATGGCTTTGGAAGAATCTGAATATGAAAGGGCAGGATATTTAACTGTAAATAGAAGGCTTACGGAAATGTCTTCATGGGCAACAAAATGAATCTGTATTTGTGCTGTGGCTTCATGTCAAATTCAGGAATTTAGTAGGACTATTTGGACAGGCTTTTAGCCATGCTCAGTGTCTAATTATAAATAGCAAAGTTACATGGCAATGAATTGTCTTCTTGCAGATACTGAAGAAATCTAAGTTTGTTTAATCTTTGTATTTGCCTTTAGAGCACTTTTACATTTAAAAGACCCTAAACTTCCAACATCCCCTACCACCAGTGGCACTGTTGTGATTTTCCCCTAATTGCATTTGGATTTAGTGGGGTACAGCATGTTCATTTTCTTGCAGTACAAGCTATACAGACACTGAACTGGGCAAGAATCCTTGGTTTCAGTGTTAGAAAATGGTTCATTTCTGCTGATGATGGAGAAGAAGGTTGGAATCAAGGCATATGAATATTTCATTCTATGTGGGTGTGAGATAGAACCACTGATGATCTTTTTCTTTCATTTTGTGTCTACATTGCCAACTCTGTTAAAGCGTGAAACCCTCTGGTATCACAAATGGCAGTGGCCTCTTTGTTCGCTCCAGGAGGTGGCCAAGCACTCAAGAAGGTTCTTGGGCTGTGCTGGGCCATGTGGACATGGTTGTACCTGTGCAAATGGCTGAAGTGTCACAGTTCCTGTGCTGGTACATAAGAGGGGTAAAGTGCAGTTCCTTTTTTTTCTTAGCTATGTTAACTGTTCAAAATGAATAGGAAAAGTGTCTTGGGTTTTTTAATAAGTAAATTCTTTAGATTGATGCACACAAGACAGGTCTATTTATCTCGAAGGAGCATCTTCTTAATAGGAGTTTTTTCTGACTAAAGCTATGAAGGCATGAGATTTTCAATATTATCAGAATGGTCTCTGTTATCATTTCTCCTGATTTCAGTTGCAGCTGAGAAGTCTGACAGACAGCACTTTGTCCAGTCTGGTCTCCGATTTTACAGCTAACTATCTACATTTTTTCCCACATATATTTAATTTAACAGGTTGATTTGTGTTAATCACTTTCTGCAATGGTAGAAATGATAGGCTTGTACAATTTGCAGTATTGTATTACTAGCTTGATTTAAAGAAGTACTTACCAAACAGATGTAATTGGTAAAGATTGCAGGCAGTCTGCAAGGTACTGGAGCATTTTTTAAGTTGTTTGAGGCTTTCGGCTCATGTTTTGAGCAATTTATGCTTCTCAGAAAACTTTGTTTCCTTGTTTCTTTTGATTTAAATATGAATACATGTGATATCTAGTGAAGCTTTTTTATAATTTGGAATCAGTTTAAAATGGAGGAGAACTCTGATTTTCATTTCATGCCTGAATTTACCTTGTGATACTTTTTGCATACCTGATATTTGTCAACTTTGTGGTCTGGAGCAGATGGTAACATCATCTATTTGTCACTTTACTAAATGTTACTCTCATTCCAGGAATGCAGTTGCTTGACTTTTGGGAAGAGATGAACAGAGTCATTTCAGATTCTGAGCTGATGTCTGGTATTCCCTACTCATCTGCAGTACCAGGACTGATACAGTATCTCCAGAGCATCACCAGACTTGTAATATCGGTGCTGTCAGCAACTGCAGGTGCTGACATCCAGAGCTGTGGTTCAGCTGCTGCAAAGAGAATGGCCAAGCCCTCACTGTCAGTAGCTCATCTCCTGCACTGTGAGTTCCATGAAGTGCGTCTGCTGGCACTGGAAGCAATACTGCTGTGGCTGAAACAAAGAAATTCCAAGCAGATTGCAGAAGGAAGAGGAGGTGTATTGTGTTTACTCGTTGATTTGGAAGACACCCTTCTCACAATGGCTCTGAAGGAAACAAATCCCCAGTGTTTTTGCAAGGTGAGAGGGTGCTTTTTTATCGATATTTTGTATGTTTTCAGTAAATTATGTTTTTAATTTTTAAATTATATTTGTAATTTTCAAAAATTTATTTCAAGCATGCATTAAGCTTTTTACATAGTAGGTGAGTAGTTGGGTTTTTTTTAAACTGAACAGGAGCTGTGCAATAATTTTGTAACAGATGTTCTTGTGTAAAAGCAAGCACTTCCTCTTTCCTTTCTTAGAACTGTCCAGAGAGAATCTTTGAACTGTCTAGAGAGAATCTTTGTGTTTCTTGGAGTGGAGCTTAAGTCAGTGTTTTATTGATCTCAAATGTGCACATTCCTGTCTGTAAATTCATTGTTTGTGAATTGTGTCTGCAGGTGCTGGAAATTCTTTATAATATGGATCTCAGAAACGTGCTTCCAAAGTCTGAATGCTCTATAAAAATGAATCCAGATGAGCTCTTAACCTGGAGTTTAAACCTTGCAGATATCTCCAATAGGTATAGTCTGTCATGCATGTTGAAATACTTATAAATTAAAAACTTTCAACATTGAACATTGATATATTGGTTTGGGACTGCCCTTTGATTTAAAAATCCATGTTTCAGAAAAGTGAGTGTGGCTTATTTGAATGAGGAGGGTTCTTGAGAATTTTTCAGAGAAGTTAGATGTGGATCTGAATTATTAAAAAGGCCAACAAGTCATATTAACACCCTGTAAATGTCCAATAGTACAGTTCCTGAAACAAGAAGTTACTTTGGCTGTCCAGTGACAGCCAGTGAGCGTAGTTCTTCCTGAATGGTGATTGGGAAACACCCAGTTTAACATAGAATTAACAATTAGTATTAATGATCCAACCATACACTCATTTGCTGTGAATCTGCCATCCCTCCTATCCTGGTTTATGGGCAGATGGTTTGTAAAAAAGGATGACAGATCTCATTTAACTTGTTGGATTGGCAGAAATAGTTAATCCTAATCCTTAGGGTTTGCACTCCTTATACAGACTGTAAAGCCAGCAGAAAGCACTGAAAATCTGGAGCCAGTTTGTAATTCCTACTAAATTAGAAGCTGTTTCCATCCATTCATAGTGGAATGGGCAAACAGGGTTACAGTGTCCAGGCTCTAAGGGTACGACATCCTGTTTCTGATAGCTTTTTAAGCCATGTAAACATTGCAGTCCAGTGTTACCAGTGCTGAATGTTGAGGGTGTAGAGTTTAGAAGTAGCTGTGCACATTTGCTGCTGATTTGCACTGAATTGTTCAAGTTCAAATGATGGGGAGTGGTCATTTCTGGGATAAAGATACTGGTGGTAAAGTAACAGTGGCTGGTGCTGTTAGAAATGGCTGAAATAGCTGGCCTTACTGCTAGGTGTTGCCATTCCCCATGGTGGGAACAGGCTTCAGAAGCCACGGTGCCAAGAGCCATGTCCTTAGATCCTGCTAGGCAGCAGAGAAGCTTGGAAGCTGGCAGTAGGCATATTCTGCACTAGGAGCATTTCTAGCAGCTTTGGAAGAGATAGTCCTGCAGCTGAACACCAGCTTGAAGAGATGCTTTTGTTTACAGTTAAAAATAATGTCTGGTTTATTTGACTTGGGTTCCATTTTCAAATGTGTTCTTCTATGAGAAGTATGTAAATAGAAAATAAACACGAGAGAAGTGAAAGTAAGCATGTTCCATTTGCATATCAGATGAAAATTTAGCTAACATCTAGATCTCTAATGTAAAAACTCCAAGTGCTCAGCTTGAAAAATACTCATTGGTGATAATCAGAAATAATTAAGAGCTGGCTGGTTTTCTTCTAGAGATGAAATGATGGTAGAAATAGCTGGTTTTTTTGATATGTCCTTTGCCTTGTTTTCTCAGCCCTGAAGGTCAAATCATAGCTCTCAAATTTGCCTCCAAATTGATTATCCACCTTTTGGAGACCCATCAGCAGGTAAGGGAAATAGAGCTGATTAACAGTTTTGTAATTCTGGAAGTTTTGGTGATTGCAATAGTGTAGCTTCTTTTAGATCCAAGCCCCAAGCTTGTGTTTGCTTGTGTCCTTGCATCATTTTTGATATTTTATCTTCCTCTCTGAATACATTGCCATGTTCTGAAATGAAACAGCCATGAATATCATCTCAGCATATCCCTCTCAAAGTCATTTCAAGTTAAATGCATGCATAAATATTTCTGATGGACTAATTTCAGCTTCTGAACTCATCCAAAATGGTCACTATAATGTGGAAAGGGAAATGCCTGCGGTGTTTAGTGCTTGTTCTGAATCCAGCCCATTTACTGAAGTGCAACTTTGTTGTGGTTTCTTGATTTTTGGAGAGCCCACAGGAGAGCACATCGGGTGGGAAGGCACGAAGCTGAAGCAGTGGTTGGGTGCAGTTCCCAGCCAGCTCAGATTTCTTTTCATTTTAAATTGTCAGTCTTGTGATGTCACATATGTATGTGTAGGGCAGTGCAAAGGCAGCTTTAGTGCTGGACATTCTTAAAAATATTTACAAAGACACAAAACCCACTTAGTGGATATTTTAAAACAAACAAAACTCTCATGATCTGTTTTAAAAGGAAGATTTTTTTTCCTTCCATAGCTAGTATTTTTCATAGAATGAGCAGCAGAATGGATTAATATTATATGCTAGTAACCATGTCTCATTATAAAAAAATATAAAATCAGATTGGCACACAAGAATTGAGGAACATGAATTACGATGTTGAATCTTTTTGTTAAAGGAAAGGCATTGTGTGAGGACTTAAAGTTTAACATAACAGAGGAATTAACATAACAAAAATGCTGTAACAATCTTAACTAGAGATGCTAAAACAACTTTCTCTAATAAGCATATAAATCATGGGAGATCTAAGATATACCTACGGAGAGACCTTTTGGCTTTGGGAAAGACCAGGTACATCAGTTTTCCATCTAAATTCTTTCTTTGGGCTTACATTCAATATTTACATCTGTGGAAGGGATTTTCTCTTCCATAAGGTAAAAATTAGGTTCTGTCTTTCTAGATATTCCATCCTTGTGTCTGCTTGAAATTTGAGTCATTGTAACATTTTGGGAGATTTTTATTTTTTGTTTTCACCTGTAACAGAATCTGTAGGACACGCTCTGGCTCTGTCCCTTGGTGCAGTGCAGGTACATGGCCCTATCCCAGGCAGATTGAGGCAGAGTACGACCAAGGTTTCATTTATTCCTCAGTTAATGGAGTGGATTGAGAACTGGCAGAACGGATGATCACAGAAAGTTGTAAGCAGTGTCACAGTGGCCTGTCACTAGTGGTGCCCTCAAGGTTCAGTACTGGGCCCAGAATTGTTTAATTTAGTCATCAATGACTCGGTGAAGGGACAGACCCTGCTCAGAGAGTTCACTGATGACACAAAGTTGGGAGGAGTGGCTGATACCCCAGAGGGCTGTGCAGCCCTTCAGAAGGACCTCGACGGGGTGGAGAGACAGGCAGAGAGGAACTGTCAGAAATTCAACAAAGGACCAGCGTATTTGTCTTTGGCTTGCATGTGTAGAAGAACTAAGGACACAAAGATATACTTTGACTTGTGTAGTCATTGGTGAGTCTGATGTGAAGGGACAGAGTGAGAGACTTGCCTGTGAATACTGCTCAAACTAAAAGAAAATCTCCCAACTTTTAAAGGCTCGTGTGGGATTCACCACCTTGAAAAACCGCAGCACTCACTAATGAGCAGTATCCCTTTGGCAGGCCATATTTCAGTGTGATGGTAAGAGGTAACACCAGCTTGAACAGCATACTTCTCACATGTTCTGTGCCTTCAGATTTCAGAAGAAGTCTTGAAAAAATGGGTTCAGCTGATAGTTTATTTTTGTGGAGATGAGCAAGAGACAGAGATGCTGTTAGCAGCTGCTGAAGTTCTTAAAAGTATAACATCATTCCTTCTGATCAGTGAGAAGCTCATCCTTGGTAAGTAGCTCGAACAGTAATTTTCTGGATTTTTTTGATGAAATCCAGTATTACATGATTTCAAATGTATTATATGTGTACGCAGAGTCAAAACATAATTACATCAAACAGGTTTTTTAAAAAATTTTAGTAGGATTTAATTACTAAACATATAGATTTATTTAAATTCTGTTAGGAAAAACCACATATGCACAGCCTCTTGCAATAACTCTGCCGAAGGGGCACATGAGATGTTGTTATGTCTCCAGGTCACTATGCATTGCTGTACAGAATTACGTGCTTGCAATTGTTCTCTGACTTGAATCTTTCTGTAATACTCTATTGGTGATGTGGACATACTTTAGTTTAATGCTGGGAGTGTAACAAAGCTGTGCTGGCTGGATGTTGAAATGAAGGCTTCAGTCTAGAAACGAGAGACACGTTCTACTATAGGAATGATTAATAATTGGATCACATTATATCCCCCAGGTGTAATGATTTTTTTTTAAGTTAACATTAGATTGTCTCTTTAGAAAACAAACAAGGAGAACAAATATAACCTGCACAGCCTTATTCAACAGTTTAGTGTGAGAGGCAAATCTAAGTGAAACTCTGGTTTCTTCTGGAGAATAGATGGGGTTTTTCTTTTAGCTTTTTTTTTCCCCCCCTCACTTCTGTGAATACATAATGGGGGATTTTGTGACTAAAGGGCTAGGAAATATGCAAGAAGAGGTAGTAATAGATGATAAAGAAATTATTTTGCATCCTGAACAGGACAGACAGCTTTAGATACTTTTAACTCCATGATACTTTGGTCCAGTATAGTTATATAAATGTTTTTAGTTTAAATAGCTTAAGTCCATCCGTGTGGACTGGATACAAATATCTCTTCTACAAGAAGAACGGTATATTTCTTAACCTGTAGATAGTGGTTTTGTGAAAAATCAGCTATTATTTTGAGATGTGCCTTTTAAGAGGAATTGGTAACATTTAACACAGCTAAATCTGTTATATGAGGTAGACATTGCACTATTAAGTGTTCATAGTATCAACTCTGGAAATCTTGACCTCTGCCATCTAGATAAAGCTCTTCATAGGGCAGACATTATTACCATTTTATGTCAAATGAAGACAGTGGAGGTATTGGAGTGAAAAACTCCCAAATTCTGTGCTTCTCATCTGTTGTTATTTGGATGTGGTCCATAGATGAAGGACAACAGTTTCCTCTTTGATCTTGTCAAAACAGTTGCTGATTTCCATGCTTTCCAGTCAGGCAGATGTGGTCTAAAATAAAAAATAGCAGGAGCTTGTATCCTGTATAAAATCCTAACAAAACATGAAAACAGACAAGTAAACAAAAATAATTGCTCCCCAAACAGCCTAGAAAATAAATCCCCAAGGCCTTGGTGGGCAAACCATCCAAATTAGTTCTTTGCTCTTAAAATTGATCCAGGGGAAGAAAGATGCAGAACTGACCCTCCATAGTACCAGCAGCTGTCAGTCTGGGGATCTTTACAACTATGAAACTGTCAGTACTGCAGTGAGGAATTTGGCAAATCAAGGGCAGGGTCTGGTGATGAGTTGTAGTGATATAAACCCAGAATAATTTCCTTAAAGGGGTTGTGTGCATGTAAATAGCTTTGACTTCTATGCCTCGTTCTGCATCAGCTTCTTTGACCATATATAGTAAAAAAGTAGAAGTTTAAGGAAACTGTGATTGTGTGAGATGGAGCTGTAGTCATTCCCAAGAGCTTCCATTACTATGTTCCTAAGAGAAAGAAGGTGAATGGCAGTCTGTGTGTTCTGGGTGACCCCATAATCTCTTCATCAAGCTGCTTGAGGATTCAGAAAAAGTCTTTATGCAAACTCCATTTGCAGACTTCCAGTGCTTCTGGAGATACAGTAGAAACTTGTCTACGTGGGAAATCTGGCCATTGAATCAATAAGGGAGTAATTGTTCTGCCCTAGATACACCACTATAACATTGTTGAGTGTGTCATGCTAGGAAAAAAGGCAACTTCTTTCTGAAATAGCTATACTTCATGCCATTGCCACACAGGGAAGTTACAGGTAATACAGGAATGCTTCTTCTGCCTGTGTAGTAAAGCCTTGAGCAATTTACTTTGGCCAAGCAGTGAAATACAGTTGTCTGGCTAGCCTTCTAATACAAATCTCTGATAGACCTGCTGAAAACATAGTAGAAGAAAACCAGCAATGAAACACAACTCTTGTGTTGTCTGTGGTCACCAGAAAGTAATGTGTAACAGCTGACTGCATCTAAAAGTGGCCTTCCAGTGGATTCCTTTAATCAGGATGTTCAACAAGACCTGAAAAGTCAGCTGAAAAATGCCCCAGCAAACCTAGGAGTACAGCCTTGTGACTTGAGCTCGTCATCTGTGGTGCGGCAGCACTGAATGGCACGAGGGTTTGCAAGGGGAGTTTGGCTTGTGAGGTGTGAATTGGCACTGGGTGGTGTGTGCTGTCTGCCTGCTTGGGCGTGACCAGATGAGCACCTCCCTCCTGGCAGTTCTCTCTGGTTGATGTTAGCTGTGTACATGTAATTACCCTATGGATTAAACCTGTTTCCAGCAGACAGTGGGTGTAAGGCTGGCAGGGCATGTTGATGAGTGATGGGGTCAGGTAGATGTGGGAGAAGGAGGTGGTGGGTAGATCCCTGAGAGGTGGGGTCGTTTGCTGTTTCCGGCAGGGAATGGCGTTTGTGGCCAGCACTACTTGGCAGTATCTGAAGAAAGCTTGGTTTGGCAGCCTCTGCTCCAGGCAGACTGCAACAGCAAATCCATGATCAGAGTGCATTGGTCCATCTCCAGCCACAGAATTTTTAATGTTGCCAAACAGGAATTCTACACTCCTAGAAACTGTAGAAAATTAAGAGCGCTCACGACTAAAGTTGAACCCACACAGAGAGGCCTATTCTCTTTATCTGTTGCCCACTGTTTAAACCAAGCTGAGTCTGCCACCTAGATAAGGTTCACATATGCTGAAAATAGTTTGATCATATTGCCAGTCTTTTTCCCAGTGGTTGCCAGTGCCTTTCATGTGTTGTGTTAGGTGTGGAAACAGAGCTCTCTAACTTCTTTGAATGAATATAAGAAATACAACTCTAATTTTTCTCCACAAATAAATGTAGGACTGTCTGATACCCTCGGTCTGTGGAAGTGTGTGATTCTACTGCTGCAGAATGAAGATTTGGTAGTAAGGGATGCTGCTGCTGAAGTGATACAAGTGGCACTGTCTGAAAAAAAGAGCAATGAAGGAACAGGTATGTTAACTTCACTTATAAATATTGCTGAATGTTTGGGAGGCGAAAGTATTTCTCTTCTCATCACAAATTTCTTGCTAACTCTAAAGTGCTCCATCCATGTCCTATAAAAGACCATGAAAGATAACAGCAAGTTTGATGCCCACCGTGCTTTATTATTTTGCTTTTATTGTTCTCGGTATAATTTGCATATGGTTACATGGGGATGTAAAAAAGATGACAGCAGTCCTCAGCTTTATGGTTTGTGCTGTGATGAGTCAACATTCACATAATTTCACAGTTTGAAAGTTCTTTAATACCAGCTCTGGTCTAATATAATGCTGTGCGAGACACTCCTTGAATCCCACGTTGTTACAAGAGCCTAATCACAGAGAGATAGGAATCTAGGAAACAGTATTCAACTCATTGATTCATTATTAGACCTTGAAATCCATTTAGATCCAGATCAACAAAGACAATTCTCAGCATACCCACAATGTGCTTTTGAGGATGTGGGCCTTTTTGTCTGCTTGCCCTAGTTTACTCAACCCTATTAATTTTAAAATAGCCACAAAACTTGAGTAGGCTTAACTAATTAATGTGCTTCACTTTGAGAGTCTTTGCTGACACATTCTTCCATGTGTTGTGAATAAATTAGAATTTACTACCAAGCTCATCTCTCTCTGGTGGTCCCTGGTCTATGCTACTCAGTAATGCCTGTACCAACTTGTCTGCAGTCAGTTTAAATTAGTCAACCCCCTCCATGTGAACTTATGCTGGGCTGGAGATAAAACAGCTCTGCAGTTTAAAAAAAAATAAGAAAAGGCAGTAAAATTTTGTTAGCCACTATTGTAGATAGAAGTAGGCAGGAATCTGCTCATGTGGCAAGTGTGGTTTTGAGCTGGCACTGTTCAGGCACAGTGCAATGGGGTAGAAGGTAAAAGGAGGGATATGGCAGGGACAGCTTTCATCTTCCTGTTAAATCCCACAGCTCTGATTCCAGTGCTGGCATCACAGCTCTGGCAGTTTCTCTAGTCTCAGCTACAGCTCTCTTGAGTATTGAGGGGCTTTGTGTGTGTGCCTCAGGTCCCCAGTGCTGGCCTTTGGGGGCATCCTCAACTGTCTCAAGATGGTGCTTTCTTTGGGAATAACACAGTGCTGGATTGTGTCTCTGACTCCTTGTATCTTCTCCCTTCTTCCTTGTTATATCGTGTTGTCAAGGGATATTTTCCTATAACTGGATGAGAGCTCTGTTCTGCTAATTAATACTAAGGTCACATCAGTGCTTGCTCTTATAACTTACCTCTTTGTAAAGCTGAAGTGACCGTAATTGAGAAAATGAGAAAATAACATAATAAAGAGTTTTTATTTGCTATGTTCCTAATTAGGATAGGGACCCTGCTCACCAAACTTCTGTTAACCCCTTAGTTACACTTAGCTGTTCCTTCCTGTTTTTTCACTTAACCTTCTTACAATGAAATGGGTCTGTCTTCTGTGACTAGAAAAGAATGCTGCATTTGAAAAGAGATAATTCACTTTCTTATCATGTCCATTTTTCATCATTGTTCCTTCCTGTGATCTTTTTTCCCCACTAAACTCCGTTCACTTTTTGTGATTTGCTTTCTTGGTTTGGGGGGGGGTGGGGGGGGGCAGTTTTGCCCTTGTGATTTTTATTTATAACCAGATTAAAATTAGCTTACCTTTTTATGTTGTCTGTTTCCTTCCATCTACCCACTTTCTTTTCATGTGCATGTAAGAGTATGCAATATGTTTGGGTCTGTGGTTTAGATATTTAATGGATCACCAGTGTTCTCTGTCCTGGGAATTTTTAAATTACATTCAAATATCTGCTTATTTTTTCCCAAGTTTTCTTACCATGAAAGTCTGATTTTTCAGCACAGCACTGACTTTAAAATAACTAAACCCATAGACTTCAGTCTTCAATTCATTAGAAGCTATGAAACAGCTCTCTTAAAAATTCTTACTTTATAACAAATTACTGGATGTCTTAAATTAACTATCTTTTCATTTCCATTATATGATGATAAATTAGTATTGTGGCCCAGCAGTTTTATCATGAGATCAGAAAGATGACTTGAGGTCAGAAAGAGCAGTGGATGTTTAGAAACCTGTTTTCATACACTCTGTAATTGTTTCACTTTTATATCATTACCATTACCACTCACTAACACAAGAGAGTAAAGAGACTATTACAATTTCAGCTTCATTTGTGCATCAAAAGTGTTGTGTCCTAGTAGCCATTTTATTTCCAGAAATACTGCACTGTAGGAATAGATTATGGTGTGTTTCACCTCTTACTGCTGTTAATTCACCATACAGAGAGCAGGAATGCTGCTCACAGAATATACGCACTGGACTTGCCAGAAATTTTGGCACTAGCATCTTCATATCCACTCTTCACAAAATCCTCTTTTCTCACCATGTACACAGCATGTAAGGGAGGAGAAGGCTGTAGCTGCCTTCTGTGGCCGCAGAAGGACTGCATTTATTGCCTTCTTAGGGAATCAATGCCATCAGTGCTTCATTAAATTGAGATCCAGAAGAATCTGTGATTATAGCCTGACATCTGCCCCTGCCCTTCCTGCATGATACAAGCTGGCATCTTGTTTCCCTGTGGAAGAATAGAGTAGGAAAGGTTATGTACTTGTGTGTTACAGTTGGACCAAGGCTGAATTAGTATCTTGTTCAGCAGAGCAAGGTGAAGTTGGAGTGTTGTTAACAATAACGAAGTTATTTTCATAGACTGTTCAGAGGGTTGTTGTAGCATGTTTTTCCTTTATGTGTGTTGCTGAATAACAGCACAAATGTGTAGCACTATGATAGTGTCAAATAATAGGTATTTTCAAGTCATTTATAGATGGTGAAACTGGAGGCAAATGATCCTGTCTGTTATAGTGTGGTTTCACTTCCAGTAACAGCTCCTATCTTGTGTAATTCTTTGAAATGCTATGTGAGCTCCTGGAGGAGAATATGAACTTGGTTTCTTGTTTCCTCATGGCTTTTGGTGAGGACAAACCCCCCAGTCTCCTCAGATAACTAATCCATGCAGCTTTGGATCACTCACTTTATGAAAGCAGTTAGCTTGTGGAGTCAGAAATGCCTGCTGACACGTGACACAAGAACCCTGTGAAAATTGCGGCCCCCATTTTCCTTTGGAAGGAGAAAAGCTCAAAAGACCAAATGTTGATACACTACAGGGCTCCTGTCCTCACTCTACCCTACTATTCACCCTCAAGTAAAACCCCACAAGCCCTACTATTTTCTTATAGAAGGCAAGGACTTCTACTGTTACCAGTAAAGTTCACTTTTTAGATTTATTTTATTCATACAGAGAAGCTTGGTTTAATTTTTTAGTACGTGCAAAAGCTCATATTTAGGAGGGGAAGTTACTGAAGTTGGCTGATGGCAGTCATTTTCTGAGCAGAGCAGGTCAAACAGAATCCTGTCTCACCAGAAAGGAGAAAAGCTTCTGTTTTCCTTGCTAAAAATACCAACTTAGCAGGTAGTTAAGGTTTTCCTAATAACTTGAACAATATAAACCCCATCTGTAACTCAAGGTATTGTGTGTACACTTTGTTGTTGTTTCCTCATGCATTGAGGTGTAAACCTCTGGGGGATTGTTTTATTCCTTTTAGTATGAGGGAGGGTACAGGAAGTATTGTATTCAGTGTAAAGGTAGAATAGTTGCTTTGAAATCTAATTAAATTAGTGACCCATGGCTGTGTAAAGTCTAGACCTATTCACAGCAGCATTTTTTTATCCAAGAGGGTTACTCCTTACAAGAAAGATGATTTAAGTTCGGGAAACAAGAGTGCTTTTTCCCTACTGGTAATTGCTTTACTGAATATCCTGAAAAATTCAAGTAACTATGCTAGAACAAAAACTATATTTATTTGTGTCATTTTCCTCTATGGCTTTTTTTTTAATCTAGAGAAGTATTACGTGAAGTAAAGTTATGAGTTTGTCAGTATTAGAGAAGTTTGAATAAAACTGTTTTTCTACCATTATAGCCAAGCCAATCAAATTCTCTAAAATTCTGTATAAAAAAATACCTTTAGTCTGCTTAACCTTTATGTTGGTAAATTACCAAATTAACCTTAAATGAGTTTAAGAGCATTTTTAGTGTCATCACCAGTATTAGCACCAATTTAGCTGATTTTTAAAATTGAGCTGAATTAAGCTTAGATGAGCAATTAGATTTGCAAACTTGAGGAAATTTTCTGAAAGTGCCTGAATGATTTAGCAGCCTAAATACCCTTCTGGAATATAACTGAGGACTTCAGGAACTTTCTGCTACTTTTATTGTGAAGTAGCAGTTTTGTACAGAGATGAGCAAGTTAGCTCCTGGGCTGAGCTGTGTGGCTGCCGCAGAGCTTGTGCAGCCCAGGGCAGGTAAATGGCCCTCTCTGAGCACCACCATCACTGGGTGCAGTGTGAGCATCTTTGAAAATCAGTCTAATGTTGTTATTGCTATTTCTCTTAGGTTTTGAGTAATTTTGAGCATGATGTAGTTTGTTTTAATCCACTGGCTAAAATTTCAGATATATTATCTCTGTTCCTTTGGTTCCCATTTCACATACTTAGGAAATAAGCAGTAGCTGATCCTCCTGTGCCAGGAGTTTCCGAACAAAAGGCAATGCAAAGTTCTCTTCTCCTGATCATTGTTCCTTTCCTGATAGATTCTACTTTTTATCTTCAGAGAAAATAGTCAGTGAAAATAACAAATGTCCTGGTTTTTTGATTCACCGGCAAGGGGAAAAAAAAGTTATTAGCTGGCTGGTTTAAAGAAGCTGATTCCACCTTCTGAAAGGCATTCTGTTGGGAAGGGGATGGCACTATGGAGCAGACTGAGTTGAGATTCTTGTGGAAGTCTTCACTGCTGGGTGTTGACTGTTTTAGTGGCCCAGCATATTTCAGGTTTATCTTACTGTATCAGGCGTGTAGGAGCATTTCAGCAACTTTTATTTTGTTTATTGGCCAGAGAGCATAAATGTGTGTAAAGGGAGAAGTTAAAATGTGCTGCTTGGGGTGGTGGTGGGGGAAGAAAAAATATCATTTAATTAGATTGAAGCACTAAAACATTTTCAAGGTGTCTCCGAATTCTCTTCTAGACTTAGAAAGACTTTAGACCTAACCATCTGACTGGGTAGAACTTTTCTTTTTGTGAACCATGCTGTCACCTTGGCACAGAGAAGAGCAAAGCTGCTTATTGCTTGCACCTCAGTTTTCTTTTTCACACATCATTAGTGTAAAAATCAAGGTAAATTCAAACCAAACTTCTTCATGAACCTAGAGTAGGTGTGGCTATCATGAATGTGTGTGGAAGGTTTATGTGTGGGGGGGTTTTTTGGCAATGATGGTGTAAATAAGCCTTAGCAGAGGTAGGGAAAGTTAAGGGACTGTCAGACTAGCTATATTAACATTTGAAAGAAACGAGGGGAGAAGAAATCCTGCTCAGGTTTATATTTCTTGTTCCTATCCTCTAAAAATCTTCCTCGGTGAACCTAAAGCTGTGCAGAAGGTTTCATACATAATGTGCCCTAAGAACATCTAGTAAATCACTTGAGCAAGAGATAAGAGATAACGCAGCCTGTGTGATGTTAATGCAGCACAATGGTCTGGCAGTCATCATCAACACCACAGGTGATATCAGCAAATCATGGGTGACTGGCATGATCCCAAAACTTGTACCCCAAATGTCCTTTACAACTAGTCCATGAAGCATTTCAGGACAAGTGGCTCAGATTTCATCTACTCCAGTTGCTAGTGAAACAGCTATGAGTAACTGCTGGGCAAACCTAAAATGCTAAATGGACATTGGTAGTGTTTAAATGCTAAAAGTACCCTTGACATTGGTGTTGTTTAGCTGCACAGTAAAAGCATCCCACATATTGCATGGGAAACACTAAAGAAAGATATTTTACTTTATTCATTGCCTCATTTGCTTGTTGGCATTTGAAACAGTTTTCCAACTATTCATTAAAATAAGTGTCAACTTTGTCCATAGCAAAAGGAGATTTTCTTCCATATGTTTATTGCTGGGTAAATGCATTAAATAGATTTCTTAAAACTTTAGTTCATGAGCAAGTCAAGTTAACCCCCCTCTCCCCAGACCTGTTTACTTGCCAAGTGCTAAGTCTGTGCTGTGGGATTGGAGATGGAAAATACCTGGGGGTTAGCACCTGTGCACCACTGTTGGGTGCAAAATGCACATTTTAACTTGCTGTGTCTCTCTCGATGAAATACAAAGGAGAGATGCCAGTAAACTGTTCAGAACTCTTCTTTTCATGTGACTAATGTGATCATCCTCTTGCCAAACTAGGGGGCACATTCAGCACCTTTTGCTCTACTTCCGTGCTGGTGTAGCCTTCCAGTGAGGCAAGTGGGAGGACCGTGGTGAATGAAACAAATGTCAGGGTACTCTGATCCTGCACAAAGATTAATACGTAGGGTTCTGCTTTTCTCATGCACTGGGTGACTTGCCCTGATGTTCAGGTTAGGCTAATAGGCCTCTGAGGCCCCAGACAGCTCCTTCAGTTCTGGCTCTTAAAACCAGTTCTGGCAGCTACCTGGCTTTGAGGAATAAGTGGTAATTGCCCAAACATAAACTAAGGAGTTGCATGCATGCAAACTGGTTTAAGGATACATTAACTGGCAAGATCATAGGTGATAAGATTTCCTTTGCTTGATTTAAGTCAGACTTGTACATTTTCTTCTCTATTCTGACATTTGATTTTCCTCTATTCAGAGGTTTGATGGAGAGATTACAAAAAGCAGAAAGTCAGAACCTGGCTGTGGAAAGAGCTTGCTGACACTGCTGCCTGGAGCTCTTGCACTAGCCAGCTTCTGAGTGGAGTGGTTGGTAGTGCTGTGGTTGGTTGGGTGGCTACAGCTGCATACAGAAGATTGAACACTTTCATTCTAGACACATGACTTGCTGTGATACAGCTGCTATGATGTGGAAAGTTAAGAGCTTCCCACAAATGGATGAATTTCAGGTCCTTCCTAATGCCATGGGTAGGTAAAAACAGCCTTCTGGAAAGACCATTTTAAATGCACTTATTGCCATCAATGATTTTCAAGCTGCCTTGAGAATTGCTTATAATTTTGGAATCTGTTGGTCAGAAAAATCTCCCAGACAGATCTTGTGGTATGCCATGGGTGCTTAGGCACAGTCCAGAAGTTCTCAGAGTGTTGTCTGGGTTACTAATGGAAAGCTGCTAATCATATTGGGCAAAATATGTTTATGTTCCCTGTACTGGGGACAATTGGAAAGAAGGTTAATGAAATTTTTTTCTGGAATCAGCTCAAGGATTTCTTCCGCTTTGTGAGTATTCTTGATAACTGCATTCTGGTAACTAGATGTGCAGCTCACTAAACAGAATTTCTAAGCTTGCTATGAAAGAGGAGTCTTTTGAGTTGAATGTTAGGATTTAAATGGGAGGCATTTATCCAAATGGCCTTTAAGCAGTAGAAAGCAGAATAGACATAGACAAGACCCATCCAGGCAGAAGAGAGTATGAAAAAGATGCAATACAGTCAAAAGCAGAAAAAAACCACAGCAAAGCAGAGCTGCTCCTGTTGCAGAATGATTTTCTGCAAATTCAAGTTTATTTTCAAAAGGTTGTGTATGGAATCTATGTGATACCCTGTTACAAGCAATACTTCTTGAGGCCTCAGAGGAGAGGTGTAAAGTAGCGGCAGCAGTTTACGGCGTTATATTCAAACACTGTGTAGGACTTTGTATTCAGAGACACTCTAAGGTGATGACATCTCTTCAGTTCCATTAGATAAAGCCTGTTGAGGACAGGGGGAAGGTCACACAGCTGTGTATGTATTCTGGGAATGCTCTAACATGAGCCTTGGCGAGGCAGGCAGCAGATGCTGCCCGGAATGACCAGAACACTCTGCAGGGTGAAGTGCACCACATATCACTGAAAAGTAGTGTGAACCATGGAAAGGAACATCACTGATAGACATCCTTAAGCTGTCTATAATTGTAGGAGCATAAGTAGATAGGGTTCAAACAGAAGAAAAGGCAATGTTCTCCTTAAAATGTTCAGTGTTGAACCTTCTGCTTAAGGGACCCTGACTCTGGCTGCATCATTTTATCCTTTCCAAGCTTTTAATAGTCAGTACTTCCTCATGCACCTTCATGGAGAAGGATTTATGTGGAGAGACAAATGTGTAATGATGGCTGTTTAAATCTTGGCAAACCAAATAAGTGGCAAATACCTGTGCTATTTGGTGACTACCTGATGACTATTTAGGAAGTTTGTTCTAGAAAGCAAAATGACACGTGGTAGAGATTATGAAACACTTACTGTGGCTAGAAGCTGTAATTTGGGGTTTTTTTACATCTTCTGTAGTAATTCTGAGAAGGTAACAATTACAGGTCAGTTGCAAGGATGAAAGAATTGAGGTCTAGGAGTGTAAATGAATTCATCTGGTCTTTCTACTAGAATAAATTCCGGGCTGTTTCAGGAGCAGATTTGACCTGTAGCCTAGTTGTGTCATATTTTTATGCTAATAGGTATATTTTGTGTCTTTGTAATAGTATTTCTGTTACGTGTGACATTCTGCTTCTACATCCTTAAAATATCTCCTGTTGTTATGAAAACTTTTGGAATATCTGATTGGGAAGTAATTAGGTCTTAAAATTGCATTTGTAGGAAGATTGTTTCCTGGTTTAATGGTGACTCTTGAATAATGTTTAACTCTTTTCCTTAGATACAGAGCAAGAGTTGGCTGAAAATACGGCTTAAATATTTTTGTTCAGAAAACTCTTTGATGATTACTTTTGGGCTCATGGACCCATCCCTGAATTTGCTGACTGCCTTTTTTTTTTCTCCTTTTTTCTGATGCCAGCATAGAGTAAGGCTGTTTGTTATCCACGGCTTACCTCCTAAACTTGGGAGTCTTTGTGTGTGAGTAAAATATTAATGAAGAAGCACTGACTTGAAGCCAAAGTGAATACACACCCTCCTGCAGATTTTTATGAAACTTCCTAAGCTTACGAAGCCAGGTTTTCTGATAAAAAGTGTGAAAGTGTTGTCCCTGTTAGCTTAACAAGTGTGTGCCCTTTTGATATAAGCAAAATAGCACCATTGTTGATCATCTTCTGCTTTAAAGCATTTCAGTTTATTTCTGAGAGATAACTATGGTATTTTAGTTTTTTTTTAAAAATTGCTTTGCTTTTTACTCCTGATTAATTATAGAAAAAGTAAGCAGCAG
This sequence comes from Falcunculus frontatus, assembly GCA_013398115.1. Taxonomy (NCBI): domain Eukaryota; kingdom Metazoa; phylum Chordata; class Aves; order Passeriformes; genus Falcunculus; species Falcunculus frontatus. The sequence goes on from VZRV01001413.1 coordinate 135,278, forward strand.
TTTTAATTATCTTCACTGAAAAAGTAATTTTGCAATCCAGGCCAGTAAACTGTGCAAAATCAGCCTCTACAGAAGTAAACAAAAACTGAAGGACTGATCATATGCTTCTGAATAGAGCTATTTTGTGCTTTCTCTAAACTAGCTGAAAGCGCAAAAGAGTCAGTGCTTTGGAGCAAATGTGCTCTGCTCCACAAGAGCGTGACAGAATGTCAGGGAAGGCCAGGAGAAAAGAAACTGTACTATTCACCCTACATTGGCTAGTTTTTACAGCTAGGCCAGGAAGAGTTGTGGGGTTTTGTTGTTTTGGTTTCTTGTTTGCTTTTTGTAGCTGGCATTCTACGTTGCTAATTACGGGCATGCTAAGAATCAAGAAAAACGTTAAGCTCTTAAATCATATCTAGACTTGTGAAATATTATTTTAATAGATTTATTTAGAGACATAACTGAAGTTCTGTGATACATGAAGTTTGCAAGACCTGGCCTGTTGTCTCTATGACATTTTTCTACTGTATTCAGCTCTTGTTACACCAAAGATCAAATGTTTTATTTGAATAAATTGACTCCAATTTTATTAGTTAAAAAAACTGACATGAAACTTGCACTTAAAAGGTTGTAGCTTGTCCTTTATCTGTAAAAATGAAGTCTGGGCATAAATTGTTTTATTTTGCTGACCAGTTGCTGCAGTTCTTTTATTAATACTGCTGCTTCTGTTTCACTGGTACTATGAAAGGGTAAAGATGTCCCAAGAAGTTTCTTTTTGAAAAAACAATGGCTACCTGAGTAATTTGATATAGGGGACAGGTATTATTAAAAAGTAATTTTTAAAGCTAGATTATATTGAAAAGTAGCCAAGAAACAATAGAAAAGAAATCCTGTTACTTCAAGAAGAATTGCTCATTGGTTAGGAATTGAGAAAAGGGAATAAGGGAAAGAAGAACACTGGAGGAATTAAGGGGAGTTGCATACAAATTAAAAGAAAATAGTTTCATTTTATACGGAGCTCACTTTCTCAGAGCATCCAGCTAGAAGTTAGACATAGTTAGAAACTGGGATATGGAAGCTGGTGGTAGCTTTTTGATGCTTTATTAGCTGGCACAGGTGAAAGCCAGAACAAATAGGGTGCTATTTTAACTGTGACTGTGCACAAAAAGGCTTTAGTTACCCACAGCCTGTGACTGCCCTTCTCCTCCTCAGATTGCTTAAGGTGCAGGAGTCCAGATAGATATGGTCCAGCATCTCTGATATTTTTGGTATCCTGAATATTAACTTCACACACAGTGCAGTTGAGTACTGCATGCTAGAAGTTCTGAAGAGAAGGACTTGGGAGAGCCCTGGGCAGGCACATCCATACACACATGGAGTTCTTTGTAAAGGCTGAGCTGGAATGCCTGCTCAAATCCCAGAGGTATTTTACTAAGAATAAGGAGATGATCCATTCCTGCAAGCTGATTTTTGCACACAGAATTTCATTTGTGTGTTTGTGTTTGTGGGTAGGAGCGAGGTAGAGGATGTAAATACCTTCGCAAACTAACCTCTAAACCACCACCTTGTTTTCATGTAAGTCCGCACTCAGGATTTTTAATGACCAAGATAGTTCCTACCTATGCCGGAGTCAAAGCGGCACCTTAGAATGAAAGTTGTTTTTATTATATTACTGATTTCCTGTGCCACAGTCTTCCCACTGATTTGGTTACTTTAATTCCTGGTGTGTTGGAGGGGAGGTGGGGGGAAGCACTTGTGGGACACAATGGGCTCTTACTTCAAAACCTGAGATGTGTAAAACTCAACGTCTCTTTTTTTTTTCTGTAATCAGTTCCAAATGAGCGCTTACAAGGGGAACTCGGAACTGGTTTGGTTGAACAAATTGATTTCTCATGCTTGAGAAAGTAAAGTTAAACTTCCTTGGGAAGCCTAGAAATTTAAATTTTGAGAACTAGACTTTTTATAAAGGGCTTTTGATTTATTAGATTTAGAGCAAGACTGTTGAAATCACCTTGAGGAGCAGAGTTATTTATGGCAGCTGCTTACAGTACCAGTGTAATGCCCCTTTCGCATGTTTTTAATTTTGTTCCTTCACATGCTCTGTGCTGTGTTAATGATCACCTTGTCAGGCTGGCAGTGGAAAACAGTTTTATAAATAATTCCCACTGGTAAGATGAAAGTGTTAACAGAAATACTTTAGTGAAGGTCTTGATTAACTAACACACTTGGCTTGATCACAGTGAAGCTTAGACTTACAATATCTTGTTACCAGGGCTAATAAAACCCATTCATTTTTTCATGCACTGTGTTAATTACCCTTTTACTTTCCCTCGTGGGCAGACACAGGCTGATTTCATGTTTGTGTTGAAGACTGAAGTTACACTTTTAGGCTTCTCCTTGCTGTACTTAAAAGTTCCTACCCAAACAGAACTAATCTTCCCTAATTCCTGAACCCATATATTGTAATACTGCAAATTAGACCTTCAAGGCTATAGATTAGGTGCTCTATTTAACCTACTTTTACTATAAACAGCAGAAGAAAGATCTTTTAAGTTTTTTTTTTATTTTCTTATACTTACTGAAAGTTTGCTGTTTAATTTACATGCATTAGGAAGCACAATTAAAAATGGGATTTCCAGAATGTATTTCTTCTTCAATAAAATTCCCCAAATGTAAATATTCCAGTAAATCAACATTTTGCCATATAGTATACTAACATATACTAACAAACCATATTCCATCACCACCACCTCTGAGAAACATCAGGAAAACAGGCATGTGCCATGGTCTCTGAAGCTTAATAGCAATAGGATCACATAAACTGTGTTAATGAAGGGCCTTTTAGAAAAGTTGTTCTCAGTATTAAATTCCATCCCCTAAAGCAACCTCCTTGAGGGTTGGACTAAATGATCTCCAGAGGTCCCTTCCAGCCATAAGGATTTTGTGAAAGCAATGTGTGTTGGGTAGATCAATTTAATTAGGCAAGATCATACTCAGATGGGCAATAGTCTTTAAGGTTATATACCAAAATACAGATGATTTGATACTTTGGAGTCAGTGACTTCATGCTCCCCTAATGCAAGGTCGGCAAAAACCTTGGAGTTCAAATACACTGGGTGTAGGGAGAGCCTAGGGATAAAAGGACTTCAAGGTGAAGTAGTACTTACATATACACAAACAGAATTCTTTTCTAGGCTGGTCTGTAGAACTCAACAGTGGTTTCATTTCAATTTCATAGAAGGAGGAGAGGCAATACAGGCAGCCCTTGCTTGTTAGCTGCCTTTTTTTGCAATGTATTTTGGTTTTTAGCGTGATCATCTGCATGCTGCTGTGAAAGGCTGTCACAGGGTAGAGGTAAATTCTCCAAAATAGGGGGATTTTACTTGATTCTCACAATTAGTGATTAAGGCTCACCTAGATCCATCCACGGCAAGGTGAAATAGAATGTGGCCTTTCCTGAAGGAAACTCATTTGAAATATGCAGATGGAAAGTTAAAGACAGGAAGAGTCTTTATGTTAAAGACACATGGTACAGTCACAATGTGGACTGTAACTTCAAATGGCATTATTAAGTAAAAAACGAAAAAAGTTCCTTGAGCAGTGAAGTGAAGGAAGCTTGGTTTTGGTGGGGTTTTTTCATGGATTTGTTTCTCAGATAAGTGGATTTTCTCATGTCTGATGACTGAAGTTTCATCCTTTCACAAGGCATGACAGCAGTAGGGTCTCTTCTCTTTACCCAGCTGGCTATTTCATAGAAACAAGACTTAATGTTTCAGATTCCCTTATCCTTTTTTGTCAAACTGGATTGAAACTGGGTCATAAGTTGTGGTGGGAAACACATACACAGAAGTATGCCTCCTGATTTCCTTATTTTGTTTAAAAATGAGGAAAAAATCCCTTTGATGTTGTTTATTCTTTCAGATTGCCAGTCTGATTGAATGAAATATACAAGAGCTGTTAGTCTTTTCTGTGCACAGAGTGCTCCCTTCCTCTCTACCTGCCCATACATTTCATCCTCCATGGTTCCTTCACCTTTTCAACAGGTCTTGAATTGACCTCTGTAAACTTAGAGCCATCTGCTTTTCTGTCTCATTTGTCTCTTTGTAATTTGTTTTGTAAATTTAATTGTGTGAACTGAATATTTTTGTAAGGAGGGTTGATGGGCTGTTGTTATTAGGGTTGCCTAACTCTCCTCATTACAAAATCCTGGTTTTCAACTATCCGTGTTAATCTTAACTAGTTAGTGCTGAGATTTTTCTATGCTGTGAGTATTTTTTGTAAACTTTAATTATTTGGGTTTTGTTACTGTAGACGTGATTCTGCATAGGAAATTAGGAGAAAATACTTTTTACACAGGCTATGAAAAAGATTGAAGGCCTTTCTTTGAATGCCGTTACACATATATGCTTTGGATATGCAGGATATTTTTGGTAAAATATGTACAAATTTGACTGAGAAATAGGACTATAAAATGCTATACTTCTCATATAGATACATATATATATATACACACATATTCAATAGAGACTGAAAGGAGCCTAAAAGCTAAAACCTCCAAAGATTTTTGTGTTCACTGAGCAGCTTAAATTTCTCTGCTCCTGAAATGTTTACCTGCATTCCGAGCGGGGCTACTGAGGATGCTCTGTGCCAGGAACACTGCCTTAGGATTGTGCAGCCGTGGCTGTAGGTAGCTCTGGTCCAGACTGTGTTTAGATACTTGAAATGATGAAGGTATAGATTTCTTTTTCTTTTTGGCCCTTGGCAAATTATACATATATGTTGCCATCGTTCTCCTCCAGCCTTTCCCCACACCAAGAATATTCGGAAGATTGCAAGGTCAAGTGTCCAAATGTTAGGAAATCCAACTTTAATTGAACCTTGTAATGCTGCATGTATGAAGAAGCAAGGATAAGTTACACTATCACTGCTTGGGGTTTTTTTTTTACAGAAGTTCTTTTATAGTTCAGTAACCAGTGCAGATTTGCTCTGGTGAATGAGGAACATACAGTGTTCCAGGCGATCATCTCCAACAGCACTACTACCTCAGCTGTAAGTTAAATGTGATAAAGAGAGTAAGACCAGGATCACAAGAAGGGACATGCCAAAGGTATTTAGTTTTGCCCTTGTGATTTGCATTCTGTCCCTGCCTCTCCCAGAGAGCTGTTTTGTGCAGGTAAGCAAGTCACTCCAAGCAGAGTTTGGAAAGGAGGTCACTATGCTGAACACTTAGCTGGATATCTTGCAGGCATGATTTGCAGGAGTTCAGAGCACACACAGCTGAAGCCAGAGGGAAGTGCATTTTGAATATTAAAGCATTATGGGGTGCTGACTTCTCAGTGAAACAGGTCATAATGTCTCAGATCAGACATCTAAAACCAGTCAAGATTTTTTAATCTTCACGACTGTCTGCTCTGCCTGCAGAATGGATAGTGTCATTCCTTCTTTGCGTGCACATCACTGTAAGTGATTTATGAAGCACTCCATATCACTATGAATGACTGAGAGCCCCAGGTTACTTAGCCATTCTGTCTTCCATGCCTATTTAGCATATTTTGGAATATTTTGAATAAGAAAGATTCAAAGCCATGTATTAAATGTGTAGAGAATAGAAAGAGAGATTTCTTCCCTGTGATGGGGAAGTCCCTGGTGTTGCATAGTTCAGGTCTGCATTACTATGGGAGACACAAGTGTTTTCATTTTTGTGGTGTCTTGTGCGGGGAGCACTTCCATTCAGCACACTGGGGAGAATGCTCAGCACTATATTAGTTCCTTCTCAGTTGAAGAGGCACAAACCAATTCCTCAAAGAACTTTGAAGGATACGGAAAAGGCAAATGTAAAATATGTATTGGACAAATATATTGGTATCTGTGTTAGATTTTCTATTGAAAAACTCTGGTAACTGATTGAATACTCTTTATCAGTCAAAGAGTCTGTGTATATATTTACACTTTATGCAAAACTAAGCAGCTCCTGCTCCTTACGTAAATTTACTTGGAAGAGGGCCTCGAAGTAATTCATACAAACCATGTTACAATTTGGTGATCCACCTGAACATGCCAAGGCCTCTGGAATGCTGTGTCTGCTGAAGATGCAGATGAAGTTGCAGGGAGCCACCCCACCGATGTCTGGGATGGAGATAAATTATCCAAGTTCCTTGGAGCCTGCTAGAGGATGCCCTGATGACAGCTAGAAGTTTCCTAGCAAATCTTGAGCCAGCTGCTATGCGTTTAGCCTACAGTTGTATGGAAATGCCAGAGCCTGAGGTATTTCAGCAAGAGAGATCCAAGTAAGTCATGCGACTTCCAGAGAGGTGTAGACCTGCCCACATAAATAGAAGTGTCCAGGGTCACTAAGGGTGCAAAATCCAGAAGTCACCTAGGTGGCAGGAGCTCTGTGAAGGAAAAAGGGTGTGAACAACTCCTCGGGATCTCTTTAATGTGAACAACATCTTGGGAAGAAACAGAGAGTCCTAATTCTAGAAATGCCCTAATCACAGTAGGATGGGTAGGATCAGCACACCTTTAATGTGAATCAAGACTTGTGGTAGTAGAGTGAGGAATATGTGTGTGTAATCTCATTTCAGAGTATTTCTGAAAGAAAGGTCAAAAACCAATTTGCTCTCAAGTGAAATCGTTGGAGCATCATCTTCCCATTGAAGTGGTTCTCTCATGGAGTGAAAATGCTCTTGAAAAAAATCTTTGGAGATAGATATTTTCCATTCAGGATTGAGACTTGGGGCTGTTTACCTGTTACACACCTGCAGGAGAACTGCCCCTAAGTTCTCCTTAGAACTTACTGCCCCTAAGTGACTTTAAATCACTGAGTTGTTGAGTGGGATCAACAGCACCTGCCTGTCTGTACAACTGCAGCTCAATAATCTGGCTGACTTTTTTTGATGGAATGTCAGAAAACTCTCAACAGATCCTACTACACTGCACTGAAAGCAATTTGCAAGTAGGCACTGGAAGGCATTTTGATCTTGACAGAAAACAGGAAGAACATCCTCTTGGTCATTTGTACTTAGCACCTGCAGTGTGAATTTTTTGTGGTTTTGGTAGCTTCTCACATTACAGAGCGTTTGCAAATTGAAGTGTATTTTCATAGCATTGTGTATCTGTGTACGTACATCAGCAAAAAGATAAAAATAATGTGAGCTGTTCTTTACACACATTTCATCCCTTAGATGACATCTGAATAAGAACAGACAATCTGGACTCTATTGGAAGCTTTTCATGTAAGGATGGCTGGGTTATTTTTTTTTTTTTTCTTCATCAGGCATTCATATAGTGGATGGTTTCTGTGGGATTTTGCTCTTTAATTGTATTCTCTTGCATGGTGAGGAAATGGTTTGAGAAATTGGCCAGTAAAGAAGCTGAGACTGTATTATGAACATTTTTTGACATAAATTATTATACAAAAGATTTATGGCACTTTCCATAAGAGCAATTTTATGGCCACTTCTTTTTGAGTGTCATCCTTTTTAACAAGTAATATGAAACAAAGATAAAAATTAAATATAAACCATCCTAAAAACACTGTCATCTCCCCCCCCCCAGTATTTCATTAAAGGTATCAGAAGAGATGCAAAGACTGAGTTACTGAGGTTTTTGAGTTGCTCTTTTGCAATTCTGCTCAAAAATACCTTCCTTCAGTAAGTCATATATACACTTGAATCAGATGTGTTGTAGTAATTTAGCAAGTGTCTTCTCTACTCAGATGTGCTCAATAGCCACAGTTTACAGGAATCTGCAACTCTGCCTTGTCCCACCCTTTAGAAAGAACTGCTGGAAGAAGGATGAGAAACACCAATATAAACTAACATTTAGGAGAAAGCGTAGAACAAGATCAAAACATGTTGTAACCTAAGAGGCCTTAAAAATCAGAACATTGTTCAATAATCTGAAATTACTCTAAGTTCTAGAAATTCAAAAGTGTATAGTTTGCTTAGCAGTTGTCATCAGCTGAATCAAGCTTGCATCTAGAATGGGGCTTATAGCACCAAAAAAGTTTAGTGTTGTATCAGTACTTGTGTAGAAATAATTTTTTTTATGCTTGTTTTTGTGTCTTGCAAAAAATTCACCAAGATATGCTTAATAATTCACATGAATTGGCTTAATTAAAGAAGAAGGAGAGAGAACTTTTTGCATTGAGACTTATAATTGTCTTAGCAAGATTTATTGGTGTGTCTGGAACTCGTTAAAATCAGCAGCTTTTGCAGGGGGAGCTTTACATTACTTCTTTTTGAAGAATTACATTATATAGAAAATATGTAAGCACTGTGATTTTTTACTCTGTATTCCCAAATTTATGTCAACACCTTACAAGTTGTTGTCAGCCCACTTATACAACGTTAGATCATCACATGGATGAAGGAACTGTTTGCTTTCTAGAATACAATGCCACTAATTAAAGTTGAAAGTGAATGGACTGAATTAGAATCAGCTCATCCATCAAAGACTGGCTACTGATTATTTACTGACAGTGCTTCATTTAGCTCTATTAATTACTCAGTGGCACTGTTATGTAAAGGTCATGCTTGAAAAATTAAGAAAGAATACATGAAAAATTATTGTATGTGCTCAGTACTGGAGTCTGGAAGTGGTAAATGTTAAACAGAGTGTTCATGTGAGTAATCTATTAAATGTGTTTTTTCTGATCAGCGTTTTAATTGTGAGTAAACAGGACAGCAGCTTACAGATCTTGATAGGCTCCTTATGCAGGCTGTGATGGTCATGGCTGTGACTCCATAGCAGTAAAGGAAAGTTTGCCTTTTTATTATTGCTTTTAAAATAGATTTCTTTTTTTTTTTTCCATGTTCTGCCCAAATTATATGGGTTTGCAGGTATTGCAGGGAGAATAATTTTTTGTAGTTTTTTGTACTCATTACCTACTCTTTCCTTATTCCTTTATCCTTTAAATAATAAGCCTCTTACCATCATTCTCCAGATGTCACTCTAAAATTCTATCTATGAAACAGAGGTAAATGTGTCTCCTGTGTTCCTACAGCAGAGCTGTAACATACAGCTCATTCACATTCAGTAACCTTCATCAGTGCTAAGCAAAATCTTGTGTAGTTGGTACATGCCAGTAACAAGAGTCTTCAGTCATACATTTAATTCTAGTTATTGATACTAGTTTTGAGACTGTATTTACCTTCACTTTTTTCAATAAATACATAATTTGAATTTAAAAAATGTATGTTCTCATTGGCAGTGTTTTAAAAATTAGCTGAATAATATTTTTACTTTATAAAAAGGAAAATAATGAGTTCTGTGGGTTTAGGCAGGGGATATTGTCTTTTTGCTGTTTAAATTAGAATTAGCCATTAGGCTTGGGGGGGG
>VZRV01001413.1:144650-158862 GCA_013398115.1 Falcunculus frontatus
GCAAAAGTGGTAATGTAAGTGTTAAAGTCCAAAAGCTCATTTCCTCTGACAGATCTGTGAGCTGTGGTTGTTTTGTAATAAAACCCTTCATGTACAGGAGCATGGCTCACATGGGAAAATCTTATGTACACATATATGTATATATATATATATTTAAAAAGGAAAAATAACGTAGTTACTGAGCTGAAAAATACTGTTCGGTTCACATTCCAAAAAAGGGCATGAAAAGATGATGAATATGTGGTGTGCTCTTTTGCTCAAGAAGGGACTTTAATTTTCTGTTCAGTCCTGAGCTGTAAGTTTCCATGCTAATCAGACATGTTATTAACTCAGATCTGTTTATAATCAAAGTCAATGCTGAGAGCAGCATCACCACTGCTCTACTCAGAGACTGCAACTATTAAGAAATTAGTTTTGATTAGTTTGTTTTGTAATGGTGTTGTGTTTTGACATCGTGTTGCGTGATGTCAGGAAGGGCCTCTTTTTAAAGTCATCCTGAAAAAGCACGGCTATAAAACAGACTCAGGCAGGGAAATGGAAAACATATGAAGCAGTTGTACGTCATCTAGGGAATAGAGGATAGAAATGATCTAATTGCCTTTGATTTTATGAAACACTATGAAAAGGAATCTGCTTATATATTAGATTTTACATAAATGGTCATTTTAAAAAGTGGAAAGTTTGATGTTTGTAACTTAAATTGACACAGTGCAATTGCAAGAGCCATCTGCCAAGCATCCAGATGCAAGTTACCATTTCTGCTTTTTTTTTTTTTTTTTTTTGGTGTTGGTTGGTTTGTTTGTTGGGGTTTTTTTGTTTTGCTTCTCAGTTGTCCTCTTTTAATCCTAGTGCCCAGAAGGGTGATAGCACTTTAACATTATTGTGGAGACTGGGTGGGTGTGAACACCCCTTTTCTTTCTTTCATTCTGCCCTCTTGTTTTTCTGGTGGCAAGACACCTATGCATTGTCTTGCTGTGGAGTTGCACAATTCCTGTCTACTTCAAAGGAGAACATATTTCAACTAGGAAATGAAGTTTCTAACCTCACTGTATTTACCAGCTCTTTTAATGTGTCGGTTGGGCCAGTGGGATTTTTTTCTTTTTTAAATTTGAAGTTTTTTTAAGTTTTATGAAGTCTAGGCATACATAAACACAGTATTTTAAGTAAAAAATATATCTGCAGCACTGCCTCACTCGGCTCTCTTATATTTCATATGCTGAGAATAGAACAAGCTTGATTATTACTGAACACCAAAAGGGAGAAAACCTTTCATACAACAAAGAAGTGATTAGTGATTAGGTGAAATTTTCCATTTGAAAATCTAATATTACAGGTATTAGCGACCGTGATGCTGAATCTGCTGTCATTTGGATGAGAACCTGATATCTTGCTTGATAGTCATCATTTTTTACAGTGATGTACCAGAAAACATGAGATAAATCCCCAGTTTTGCCAAGCAGTCATTCAGTGATCTTTGGTGCTTTAAATGTCCATGCTTGCCTCTGAAGTAAGAATACTGCTTCATTTACCAGGGTGTTATGAGGTACCATATTGATAGTGATGTACTAATATTTATACCTCAATGGGCAGCACTTTGTGCAAGAAAGTAAAAAATATTTTACCAGTTCAGATGGTAATGGTCTACCTAAAATATTTTCTGTAATTTCAGTTGGAGAACTTACCTTATATGTTTTCCTTGAGAAAATCCCTTCTGTCAGTACACTGTTCTTTGTGAGATTTTTCTCTCAGGGCTGTTAGACAAAGCTTCCTTGTAGATTCACTTCTCTTTCTGTTTGTTCTGAACACAGTATATGTTTACAAAAATTGCATTACTCTTCAATCTAGAATGAACTTCAGTTAACAATTTGCAGTATAAAACCAATTTCAAAAGGCTTTTTCAGGCAAGGAATATGTTCTGCTTTTCTCCTTTGCCTATATATTATCATGGTTGTCCTTAAAATCTGTGTATATGCTATTAATACATCCTTTCAGTTCCCCATAATATCACCAAGGCTTTAACAGAGAACAATTGTATAGTTGGAGGACATGTAATAGGCTACTAGAAGAAATATTTACATCTGGCATGATCAAAGCTTTTGGACTATATGAACGTGTATGTGGGAGGTCTAATTTTTATGTGGGCGGATTCACAAAGACTAAAACACTGCAGTACTTAACCCCTTTCCCTTTATGAAAATTCAATTCCTCAAAATGAAAAAAGTATGTAGTACCTGATTCTTATCTTTATTTTTCATTTTGATGAGGAGTATTAACTATTCTGCTTTTAACTGCTTGTTTTAAGTCATAGAGAATTTTTTAGGTATTTCAACCCCTGTAGTGGCTTATTTAGTAAGATGCTTATCTTGCTCGTGATGTTTTTGCATGTTGGAACATATGCATGTTTTCGAATTTTAAAAACTCATGTTTTTTAACACAGTTTTGATAGTCTGTAGAAGTGCTGTGGAAGGAGCTCTGCTGCATTTTCAGTTTATGGCAATAGCTACATCTCCAGGTTTGGTTTTTGCCAGTTTAGTTCCTCTGGCAGTAATCAGCTGTGAGCCCCTGCCAGTAGAATTTTTTTTAATTCAGTTACTTTAAATAGTTACATTACAAAAGGCTATTAACACTCAGTCATTTAAATAACCTCAGCATTTTGTTTGCAAGGCTCTGATGGGGACTTTTGGGATGATAGCTGACCTGGGCTAACAGCTTGCTGAACAGGGAGGTCTCGCTCTCCCTTTGGTTTCTTTCCTTCCTCCTGCTGTCCTGTGATCTTCCCTTCCCTGGCCCCCAGCTACACCAATTCTGACTGCAGGGTAACCAGCTCAGCTTGCCAGCCAAGCAGAAGAGCCCACACACCAGAGCTGTGTGCCAAATGCCTATTGTGCTATTCTGAGCCTTAATTTACCAGGTGATCAGCAGAGTACCCGAGCTGGCTCCCAGGTAAGCATCAGGGGCCTGGGGGGGCTGTGGTGAAAGGGGAGCCACCTGCCCTTTTTGCCCCTGGTGAACTTGCATCTTGCTCAGAGCACTCTCTGAAGTCATAGCATGAGTCACGAACACAGCATCATGTGTAGTATGTGGCTTCTTGAAAATCAGCCCTGCCTTTGCAGGCAGATGATGTTGTGAGGAGCACTTCTTATAAACAGCAAAGACTGTACATTTCTTTTTAGAAGACACACACCTTTTGTGGATGTCTTAAAAGATTCTGTGCATGCTTACAGCATCCGTGGCAGTTACTTCTAGAGCTGGGGGTCATCAAAGCAATAGAACATTTTCCCCCTGTGAAAGTGTTTTTTACCTATTAAATCATGGGTACCTATGTAACTTTGCTTGCTGTTACTCATTTGCATTACTTCAGCACTCCAAGCTTAGGAGAGTTAATATACTTCCTTTGGATGTATGCTGCATCTCTTTGTTGTCCTTGTGGCATTGACAGTCCACAAATCTAATCCTGAACTATTCTAGCATCAAATTTGTAATGTCAGTTTGTTCTGTAAGTAACAGCAGCTGAGGAAGCATTTCAGAAACCATGGAGCCATTCCTGATACTCTACAGCAGTGGGATGGAATGAGCAGGTTGAAGTGAAAATTCATCTGCCAGACTTTGGTATGTTGTTGAGTTTCTCTGAACACCTGAAGTACCAAGATGCTGCTGTGCTCGCTTCTCTAGCACAAAGCCCTTGCAAAGTAGGCAGGGTCTTATCCAGATTTTGGAACCCTGAGTTTTAGTATTATCAAAGTGATGTTGTTTTGTTTTTTCTCTGGTCTCAACATGAGAACTGACACATGAGCTTTGCTGATCAGTTAAATGGCATCTGCAGTTCACAGAAAGGTGGTCAGTGTGTTCAGGATCTTCATGCTTTTCCTGGGTGCCACACTTCCTTTGCGTGTCTCTCTTGTATTTTTTTCTCTTTTTTAGTTTGAAGAAGAACAGCAACAAAAAAAGACTTGCCATTTCCTTTGTTGCAACTTGTAGGATTCTCTACAAGACTGCTATAGTCCGTGACCACAAAACTGCCTTTTCTTCTGTGTCATGCTGTTGAAAAACTGCTAGCAAGCAAGTTTAGTCTAAGCAGAACCTCAGCATTACTTGTTTTGTTGCCTCTTGGTAGTTTTCAGCGTGGTCATGTAATACCACAATTAGAGGCCCCAGTCTGTTTCTTGATGCATTTCTCAGCAGTTCAGCATTCTCATTCACAAAGAGAGCATCACTGTATATATTTATACTTAAGGAGACTAAATGTTAAAAAGGCCCCAGAAACTGGCAGTGCTATCTATAATTGGTCCTCCAAAGCAACAGGTAACTCAGCAGTGGGAAATACCATGTTTGGTTTTTAGCTCCCAGCATCACCTAATTTGCTAAATATTCAAATACAAATAAAGTGACATAAGCAAGAGGCCTTATAAAAATACTTATAATCGTAGGCATTCAGGAATCATCACAAAACTCAAAAAAGATTATCAGAATTCAAAAGAGCTGAGTTTAAAATATTGCATTTTGTAAGCATTCATAACCAGGATGTTTGTTTCAGGCTCAGAACACCACATCCATTTTAATCTCTGTTCTTTCAGCTCTGAGGATTGCCAGTATTTCTGAGATCCCTATGGCACTTTAATGAACCTGTTTCCTACCTAAGCCTAAGCAAACGAAAACAAAGAGGACAACCATTGTGTCCATTATTTAGAGTGTCAGACTAGTACCAAATGGGGCACAGCAACAGGGAAAGCAAGGGTTTTTAGAAAAAAAAGAAAAACCAACAAGAAAACACACACCCCCCACCAAAAAACCAAATTAAAAACCCCAGCAAATTCCTGGAAAGGAATGTCAGCAAGAACAGTATCTAAAAACCCCAATACCTAAAATAAATGGGATGGAAATGTTGCACTACACCACTTCTCAAGCACTCCTTCACGGAAAAAGCTCAGTGGTGTCCTGATATAGTGATAATTCCTGACATGAAGAAAACAGATCTGAACATTTGATTTTACTGTCTAGCAGAGACAAACTGTGTATGTAACATTATTAGTGTCATGAAGAGATTGACTGCCTGCCTTCCTGTTGCTTGTTCAAGGAGATTTCCATTTACCCTCATCTAACTCCAAAGATAAAGAAGGGACCATCTGTTCTTTCTCCTTCACTCCCTTCCTTATTATGGTCCTTTGTCCTCATGGTCTCAAATACTAATTCACCCTCCCCACGTTGCCTAATGTGTCAAGTGCCACATACTCATCTTTCCCTAGGTCTGTTGTGCCCTTAGATGTTTCCTGCATTTCCTTATTCCTTGGCATGTATATTTGCCTAATCCTGGTGTTAAAATGTGAGTTTCTCTGCTGTGCCAATGTACCCCAGAAAACCTGCAGCTGGCCTGAGGCCTCGGGAGGGGTTACAGCACAGGGGTCCATGCTCCAGCTCTGAAGAGGGGTTGTGAGGGACAAGTCTTGGCTGCACTGCTGTTCCATGTAGATGGTTGTTTTCTTTCATGAGAAATGCTTAAATACAGTCACACACAAAAAGTAAGGTGAACCTTTTGTATCTGTATGGATTCTTATCAAATAATTCTGACTCTCCTGTGTTTGTCTGCTCCCAAATTATAGCCTTCAAGAACAGCATGTCCTTATGGTACCCCTACTTAGACCATTCACTGAACATTTTTCAATTTGCTGGTGACTACGGACATGGATTAATTTTGCCAAAATCCTTTTTACAGTAATAGGGATTTTAAAGAGGCTTGTCCACTAGCTCTCCTCTTCCAGTCCTCTTCCCACACCCCTTTTAAAAAGAAAAAAAAAACCTGCATTAAAGTTAAAAGTGGAGAAACTCCTACCTGTGGACACACAGGACTTCTGGCATTTTTATATACTCTGTTATCAAAGGCAGCCCTAGGACCCAGGGAGTTAAATCAGCATCTCCCCAGATGAGAGCAGTGATGAAGTTTAGGGAAGAAATACAGTGTGGATAATGGCTTTGTGTACAGCTCTGGCATGATACCAAAACCTGTATAAATATAGCTCTGTGATGGTATCATGAACAGTGTCTGCCTTTCCCTTCTCAAACATCTTTTCTAAGCCTGTCTTCGTGCCTGATTTCTCTTACATGTGTGTGCGTATATATGTATATCTTGTTATATATTAAGAGATTACACACCAAATAATTACTCATTTTATATCCCATCCCTTTAAAAGCATATCATGTGTTGTAGGTTTTGGGTTCCAGTGAAAACGTTAAATCAGATGTAAGGGATAGTTGTCGTTTGGAAAAAATTGTCACCATGTAATAGTGACAGGACTGTCTGGAGATGTTTCTAACAGACATATCTGTATATTTAAACCCAGATTAATAAATGTCACTACGTGGGCTGGAGAAAAAAAAAAATTAAGCATCAGCATTTTCAGTTGCTTCATGTATTATTCTGGAATTGAGAGAAGGCCCCAATTGGCACAGAAGTAAACATTCATCTAATTTATTTGCAGTATAATTTATTATTCTACATGAGTTTGTGTAAGTTTGGCATCTGTTTTCAAGAAATCATTTTTGTGCTGATTTTATTTGAAAATGTTTGTGCTTTTGCTCTGTGTTCTTACACGTATTTTCTCTCAACAGAGTTTGCATTTAGGATAGTGAATGCTCCAATGGCCTTGGATTTAGCATTTGGCACACTGTGTGAGCTGCTCCAGCGGTGGGGGGAGATCCGTGCCGGTGTCCCGATCCTGCTGGAGTGGCTGCTGGGAGACAGCGACCTGCAAAGAGATGGGGAGACTTCTGCCCTGGTAATTTCAACAAGCAGTTGCTATAGCATAGTAGAAGCACTGTGGTTCTGCAGTCTTGTGGCAGGAATAGAATGAAATGTCTCATCTGATGAAACCTGATGATTGCTACTGCAGTACTAACTGATTTACAGTATTTTTAAAAAATTCACATGGATATTATTTAGAATGAAAAGAGTTTTATGTCTGTTTCTTCTACCAGCATAAAATTAAAGAGATCAATAAGCAAACATTGAAATAAATCAAGAGTTACTTCACAAGGCATTGTTGACTGAAACATTTTGAGGCTATAATGTAATTACATTCAGTATTATTGCAGATGATAGCTTCCCTTGAATTTAAACTGCTGCTGAGGGTGCCAGGCACATCTGGGCATTCAAGAACAGTGTTCTCCCAGTGCTGGCTTTCCCAGAAATGGCATTTAAATATTTGGTAACTTTATGCCATCATCCATGTGACTGGTTCTGCACAGCACATGAAACAGCCTTGCTTACATCAGTGACTGATTTCAGAAGGATTATTTCTGTAAAGATGAGCTTTGCCACACTGGTTCTGTAAAACTTATTATTGTATAATACACTGTGTTCTTTTTGTCTTGAAAAGACTGTAAAAATCAAAATAATGCTGGAAGGTAAACCGGAAGGAGCAGGAGCAGCTACATCTTTGAGAAGTTTGTTGCCACTTAATATGACCCTTGAAATATATTATGAATATTTTCTTAAGCCTGGGGTTTAGGTGTGCATTTCTGATGTTTCACTGACTGATAAAATTTTCCTTTTTTCATTTAATCCAGTCAAAAACTCCATGATATAGCAAATTACCATAATGCTTACAGAGGTCTTTGTGAAATATAAGACTGTTTCATAGGGGAAGGCAAGCACATATTAAGGATTAGGGCTACTATTTACTTCCACTGTTTCCCAAGACTTGTGCCATAACTGCCTGATTTTTGAAGGTAAAACTTCTTTGGCAAAATAGTAATCTTTTTTACTGTGTTTTCCCGAACCTTTAAAAAAAGGCATATGAATTTTTACCTTTTTTTAAAAAATATTAAAAGCTGTTCTATGACAGCCTCTATTGTCATTGTTTCTGTATATATCCTTTTTCATATCTTTTATGATTTCATTATTGTTATCAAACCACAAGTCTTTTTCTAATCACTGTTGGTTCTCTTTTTCTTAAGGAAGAAGATGATTCCCTGTTTGATAAAGGGGAAGTGAATTTTTGGGCAGAGAAACTGACTCATGTTAGACATCTTAGTAAGCACCTTTTACATCTGATATCAGTGACTCATCTCACCTTACCAGATCACAAGGAACTTTATCGACTATCAAGAATAGTACTGGACCAAGCCCAGCTCATTGATCACCTTCTTGGAGCTCTACCTCTGGCTCCAGAGTTTTCCAGAACTCCAGAATTCACAAGATTGGCTATTCAAAAGGAGAGAATATCAGTCTGTCTTAAAATATTAAATCTGCTGAAGTCTGATGACACTTGCAAAAATGAAAATCTGGATAAGTAAATTACTAAAAGTTCATCCTCAGGGAGCTGCACACATTACTGGATGGGCAGGGAGACTGAATTCCAGCAATGTTCAGGGACTAAGGGATTGCTGTGATGACTCCAGGAAACCTGCAATACCTTCAGTATTCAGGCTAGAACTACATTTTTTATATTGATTAATTGTTCATTGATTTTTTTTTTTAATGGGACGTGCAGTGGGAGACTTTTCCTTTTAAATTCATTTGCTAATTTCATTCAGATGACCATTGTTTATTGCAGCTACTGTAGGAAGTAGATAGCTAAAGCTAATATTTTCCATTCATCCAGGTGCAGGCCACCTGTAGTTCTGTTATGTTTTATCCCCACATTTTTACCTCCTGTATTGTAATACCAAGAAAAAAATTTTTTTTTGTCTCCTTTCAAGATGTAGCATGTTAATTATTAAATTAATATGCTTTTTAAAAAATATTTAAGTGTTTCTAATAGAAAAACAAACTGACTTCTTTGTTTATGGCAATTTTTAGAGTACATTTTAAATTTTACTGTATTTTCCTCTAGAGGAAGACAAGGATTTTCACTTTGGTAGTAACCTTGTTTTGCACGTGTAAACAGCATTAGTTAGACTTCTGCATGCCTCTTTCCTCCTTTAAATCAAATAACTACTTTCATAAAATGGCTCTAAAATGAAGACTTGTTGTGTTCAAAACGAAGCAGCGGTTCGATTGCAAACGGAACAGTTTCATCTTTACTTCAAACACCTTGCTCTGCAAGCAGGCCTGGAAAGTGAGGTCCCGCTGAGGAGTGTGAGGCCCCTTGGAAGCGTACCAGAGGTGTTTTGTCCTGCAGCCCTCGCTTTTGGGAGATGCTCTCACCAGGTGGGGCAGCTCTAGGGACGGTTCTGAGTGCTCCAGGGTCTTGCTATGTCTAAAACGCCAAAATGCTTGTTGTGCATTGAATGGGGGTTTTTTCTGCGAACTGGAATTAGGTTTTGATATGAAAATGAGACATCAAAAATAAATACTGATGTGAAAAGGTTGTGTTACCTTCCTATAGCCAAGGGCTGTGACTGGACGTGTGGCTGCGGCACGGCTGGGCCTGCTACAACACGGATTTGCGTCCCTGTACGTGGTTATTTCGGTGTCCTTGGAAGAAGAACATGTCCCATGAACGCCTGGTTGCTTTCAGCCTTTTCACCTGATGGTGTCTGAGCGCAGTTTAGCTCTAAATCTCGGTGACGCCCAGATCATGCCTGAGCGCTGGGCCCGCGGCTGGGCCCGCCACAGGAGCTCGGCGTGGTGCGCCGCATGGCCGCCAGGTGGCGCCACAGCACCGTCGCGTACGAGCCGGGCCGCGCTCCCGCTGCGCTGGGATCGGGATCGGGATCGGCCGGGACGGGATCCGGGCTCCCGGAGTGCCGGGATCGGCCGGGACGGGATCCGGGCTCCCGGAGTGCCGCGCTCGGGCTCAGGCTGGACAGGGTAAGGCTTGGGCCGGCGCCGCTCGCAGTGCTCGGTGCTGCGGTGCCCCATGGCCGATCGCTGCTCTCGTGAGTTTAAACAGACTCTGCTGTAAATAGAGCTAAGCTGCCGAGTTGGGTCTGCTGGACATCTGAACACTGCACAAAGTCACCACTTAAAAAACCCCAACAAACCGAGCTTAGGAATAAAAGTTTAGTATTTGCTCTAAGTTTCCAGGATTCAGGGTTACTCATATAAGAAATAATTTATGGTGAAACTTGAGACTTCAGTAGGCAAAAGAGAAAAGTTGGAATCTGAAATGATGTTTCACAGAATGCCCACTATCCAACTTAACTAGCCATGCTGCGAGTTAGGCTAAAAATTAATTTGTTTGCATCTGGTTTGAGCTCCTGGGGAAAGAATAGCCCAGATTATGTCTGGAAGCCACTCTTAAAAAATAGTCAAGGCCTGTACAGTTAACTAACAGCTGTTGATTTTGTCACATCTTTCCATCATTTTTGAACTAGTGTGGCAAGAACTTCTGTAGCAGGAGACAAGAAGAACTTTGTATGTATCAAAATCATTGTAAAGTTCAGAGACCTTGCTCATGTCAGTGGGTAGCATAAGACAGTAACATTGGCTTTTTTTTTAATTGGGTAGAATTTAAAATGCATATATATTTGATACTAGCAAATTGATAAATGCAGACAGGTGACAGCACAGTAACAGACCCACAGTGACTGTAAAACTTGGTGAAGCCTTGAGGACTTGGTTAATCAGTTACCAAACAGCTCGAAAACTTGGTCTTCCTTATTGTGGTTTTAAGATGCAACTGGAACCTCTGTCATCCCGCTTGAGTTTATAATAAGAGAGCAAATAAGAATTATATCAGTGCACATACATTTCACCACACGGTGCTGATGCTGGGTTACTGTGTAACTACTTAATGAAGAACCTTTAAACCCTGAGCAGCGATTGCAGGAGAGTTAGCAAAACCTGATGCCAGCGCACTTATCGCCCGTGTGTTTGATCAAAGTCATTTTATCAGAGTATTCCTCCCAATGGCGTTGACACATTGATCCGTGCATGATTGTCACAGTAAACTGTTCCCTCGGTTGGCTGGCGGGCAGGATCAGCTCCGAGGTGATGTTTCCATCGCAGAGTTGTGTGGGAGGAGGAAGAGTTTGAACTCGGGTCAGTGCGGAGGCGACTCCGACCGGCCCCGGAGAAGGTTATGGGAAGCGATGCACATTATGGCTGCAGCCCCGCGCTCTGGCGGCTCCCCGTGTTGGGGGCAGCGCCTGTCGCCGGGACGGGAGCTGTCGCCCCCCGGCAGGGCGGGAGGAGGGGAAGGACAAGGAACGTGGGATGTGTGCTGGCGGCCACTAGGAGGCGCCACGTCCCCGCCAGCCACGCGGGCAGCGGGAGGGGCCGGTAATGGGGAGCGGGGCCGGGAGCGGGGCCAGGAGCCTGCCCGGCCGAGCGGGGGACGGGCCCCAGGGAACTGCCGGGACACGGGAGAGAGCGAGGTTTGGGCTTTCAGCCGCCCAGCTCCTCGTCTTTCCTGGTGTTCGGTTCCAGTTTCCGGGCTCGTCCGGCCGTGGGTGACGGCTCACGGGCGGTGGCAGGGTCCGGGCAGGGTCCCGCCTGCAGCCTCCCTCCCGCAGCGGCGTGGGAGGTGGAAGAGGAGGGGAGGAAGTAAAGGGGCACGTGAGGCACTGGGCAGAGGGGGGGCGAGTGCGAAACCGGGCGCGAGGGGCTCTGGTGACACCCCCGCCCCCCACCCGAGGTTTCTTTCCTTTACAAATGTGTTTCACAGCGCCGCGCTCCTGCTGACGTGGTCGGGTTTGCTCCCTTGGATTTCGCGGGCCTGCCATCCCGGCTCGGAAGCTAAAGAGGATCAAACGCCTCTGCTGGCTTTAGCAGCCATAAAACTTTACACGTCCGTCGGTCTCTGTTCTCCTTCCCATTTGTCCCGGGGCCGAGCAAACGCGGCAGGGGACGGGGATGCAGAGGAGCCGCCGCCGCCGTTCCCACGTCGTGTTTGCGGGGCCTTGTCGGCGGGGGGGGGGTGCCGGGGGTGTTTTGCACGGCGGCTCTCGGCTCGCCTTGGCCGGCGGCCGCCTCCGTCCCGGGAGGGAGCCCCGCCGCAGGGACCGGCCGCTGCCTTCTCCCGCGGTCCGGCGGCGGGGGGCACCCGGCGGGGGGCACCTGGGGCGGCGGCCGGGGACTCGATGGGTCACAGGACCTTGGCGGGAATGAGGAGGGAAGGGGGCCGAGCGTGGGAGGTAGACGTGGGAGGGGTGCGGGGCGCGGGAGGGAGATGCAGACAGGGTTAGGTGGGGGTCGTTTGTCAGCCAGGCCGCTGCGAGGTTAACGCCACCTCGCCTCCGCGCCTGCCAGCCAACCTCTCCCAAACTCCAGAAAGAAAAAAAGTAAGCACCAAACCCGAGGTCCCCGAAAAGAGGGGAGAAGCGGCGGGGCGCGCAGCCTGTGCCCATCCCCGTCCCGCCAGCCGCACTGGGGCAGCGCAGTCCCGACCTTCGTTTCAGCAATTACGTGGCAAAGTTTATTTTGGCGGGGCGGGGGAAGAAGTGTCCCCGGTGCTGCCGTGCCTCTCCCGCGGCCCCGCGCATCCTCTGCTCGGCGGCAGCCGCCACCCGCCCGGGGACGCGGCCGCCGTGCGCGGGCAGCTCCCGGCCCGCTGGCGGGGGTCGTGGCAACGCGGGGGCATCGGGTCTTTGGTGCGAAGAGGGGCGCTCCACATGGGCCAAGCCCGTAGGGCGCCGTGAGCGCTGCCTTGGCTGGTTCCCCGCTCCCCCCGCCTCGTCCCGCCCGCGCTGCGGGCACACCCCACTCGAGGGTATCGGGGCTCACTGCAGCAACAAGCACTCCCCACCAACCTGCCCCGCCGCCGCTGCCAGCGCCCTCTGTAAGACTCGGGGCGGCCCGGCCGGCGGGCTGGAGTGGGGCGGGCCCGGCGGGCGGCGCGGGGCGGGCGGAGCGGGGCACCGCCCCCGCGACCCATCGGCGGCCGCGGTTATATGGGAGCGGCGCGGGGAGCGGCCGAATTCCCGCAGCTCGCCCGCTGCTGTGCAGCTGCCGTCGCCGTCTCGGCCCGGCACCGCCGTCCCGCCCGGAAGGAGTCGGGACCTTTTCGGATCTCAAGCAGACAGCCCTCTCCTATCTAGTCGTGGCTTTTCCAAACCCTCCGAGGAGAGCGGGATCTTTCGGTCCTTCCTGTATATCCGACCATTACAGGATCTAGAAATGTCGACGACACTTTTATCTGCCTTCTACGACATTGACTTCTTGTGCAAGGTAGGGAGGTAGGGAAGAGCGCGCTCCTCCGGGCGGGACGCGGTCTGCCGCTACCGCCGTGTGCAGAGTGACGCTCCGGGCTGCCGGGGCAGCGCGGCGGGGTGGGAGGCCCGTGCAGGGCCGGGCTCTGCGGGCGGGTCGCGGTCTGACAGCCGGCCTGGGACAACGGCTGACGCAAGGCTGCGAGCCCCGGAATGCCTCCCCGTGGTCTCCCGGCGGCCGCGTTCGGGGCGGGCTGGTCCTGCAGCCGCTGGGGAGCCGGGCCGCCCTGGAGCCCCTGCCCGCGTGTTGCGCTGCCAGGAGGAACTTCTGAAAAAAGTTGCAGATGCAGCAGAGCCGCTGCGGGGGCTTCTCCCCGGCGCTGCCCTGCCCCGCCAGCGCTGGCGGCAGACCCGCTTTGCGGGGCGGTCGGGCGGCGCGACCCCCGCCCCGACTCCCGCGGCGCGCTCGGCGGTGCTGCGTGGGGAGCCGTGGCCCTGGGCAGGCGGTCACCCGCAACACCCTCTCTCTCTCCCGCTGTCTCCCCCACCCCCTCCCCTCTCCCCACCCCGGCAGACGGAGAAGTCCCTGACCAACCTCAGCAGCATGCTGGACAAGAAAGCCGTGGGGACCCCGGTGACCCCTCCCAGCTCCAGCTTCGCGCCGGGCTTCCTGCGGCGGCACTCGACCAGCAACCTGACGGCGCTGGCCGGCGGCTCCAAGTTCCCCAGCCCTACCGGCTCCAGCTCTTCTTCCACATCCTCCTCCTCGTCGTCGTCCTCCTCCTCCTCCTCGTTCGGCAACCTTAAGGAGACGGGTTCCGGCGGAGGCGGCGGCAGCAGCAGCCCCACGGCCCTGCTTAACAAGGAGAACAAGTTTCGGGACCGCTCCTTCAGCGAGAACGGCGAGCGTAGCCAGCACCTCATGCAGCAGCTTCAGCAGCAGCAGCAGCAGGCGGCCGGCAAGGGGAGCGGCTCCGGCGGCGGCGGCGGGGCCCCCATCAACTCGACGCGCTACAAGACGGAGCTGTGCCGCCCCTTCGAGGAGAGCGGTGCCTGCAAGTACGGCGAGAAGTGCCAGTTCGCCCACGGCTTCCACGAGCTGCGCAGCCTCACCCGCCACCCCAAGTACAAGACCGAGCTCTGCCGCACCTTCCACACCATCGGCTTCTGCCCCTACGGTCCG